>VZTM01015173.1:15492-38824 GCA_013400555.1 Jacana jacana | reverse complement strand
TTTTTTTTTCCCATCTTAAAGCAAGATTTTTTGACTCCTTGTGCTTGAAATGAAATTCTTTGTTCAAAATACATAAGATTGGTGTGCAAAAAAAAAATACTATGAAGATACTAGCTGTTGGGAAAGAGAGGAGGATAAACATATCATTAGGAATTCAAGAACATTAACCATAGTTTGCCTTAAGCATTGTAATTGTCATTGCAATTCTTTTCTATTGAAAAAAATTTATTCATCTATTGTATTGACTTTATGCCTGCAAATTATACTTTTTGCTGATAATATACATGNACACTGCCGTCAGAATGCTATCATGTATTGAACTTGCAAAGACAGTCTTTTACATGATGTCTGGATTGTAGTGGATCTCTTTGGCTTTAGTCACTCTTGACATTTTTCTCTACACGAGTGCGCTGTTATGGTTGGATTTGCAAACTCTCCTTGGGATTTCAGTTTATGCTGCCTTGAGGACAAGGAGTAACTGGCAAACTTTCAAAGAAGCTTTTGCCATTTTGAAGTATGAAGCAACCCTCTTCTCTGCGCGCTGGGATCTTTCAGTGTAAAACAGCGTTATAATCAAAGATCATAATAATCTCTCTAGGTCCAGTGATAGGGTTTTGGGGATCTTAATGTCTGTCATCTAACTCTTCCCAATAATTTTGGCACTGAACAGGGTTCTGTATTGAGCAGAAGCATAGTGAAAGATAGGAATAATCTGTAACTGTGAGCCATCCGGAGAGCCTTGCATCTAACTCATGACACGGGCTTGCTTATAGTCATTTTTTGTGCCTCTTATTTGCAAAATGAATTCTTAGCTTCAATCCATCTGTGCTGGAAATGTCCACAAAACTTTCTCCAATGTGGACAGAACACCAAGCTCTGTGTTTGCACCAAGGCAGCTGGTTCTCCTCTAAATTTGCCATTCATTGCAGTGCTTTGAGTTATGAAATGAGAATAAAAATTCTGCTCCTGACAGCAGGCAGATGTGTTCTGTGGAAATGGCTTAAAGTTCTGGAGTTTACTGGTGTGGCTGGCCAGGATGTGTGGATGTTTTTTGAATGGTTCTGTAAACGTGACGCTGCTAGTGCACAGTGGTTCACTTAAGTAAAATAATATAAAACCAGTCAATAAGTACCACTCAAATAAATCTTGTGCTGAAGAACTATCTTGTTTGGATTATTTTTGTAGTAGGAAGTATTATTTCTTTTCCCCAAAACTACTGGTCAAGTTCTTTCAAAGGGATGGCCAAATGGTGGAGCAGGAAATGAATGTTCAAAGACATGATAGTATAAATACCTGTTTCTACTGAAAGTCAACAGATGTTTAGCTCTTCCCCAATACCAGATGTTTTTGCAAATGCCTAACTGAAGTTGGACAGGGACAAATCCAGCTCAGTTTCCAAGTGGCACATGTTCACAACATGTGAACACGTGAACTCCTGCAGAGAGCCCTCAAAGCCAATGACATCTGGTAAAAACGTTGCCAGAAAGCCAAGGAGTAATTGGTACAGAATTGAGCTGAGACTCCACTGCTTCAAGTGATCCCAGCTGGGAGCTGGGCATGACAATAAAGCAAAAGTCATCTGTCACTGGTCATTCATTTTGCTGTGATTCAGCAAAATGTCTCAGTCCTTTGGGAAGCACTGATCACGATTGGGAATCTTCCTTAAAAAATAAGAAATTCTTCTCTTTTGTTTTTAGCTCTATTGACATTTTATATGATGGTATTTTTAAATCTTTCATGTGTTTACCATACTGGCAACCTTTCTGGCGTTGTATGGTCAGTCCCCGATGTCTGAACCCTGTAATTAAGCATCTGTCAGTCCATAACCATGTCATCATCTCTAGGATGGCATTTCTTTTCCGTGTGCTCAAAATGTTTTATCTTTGAACCTCATTCTTCTAATTCTGTAGTTCTGTTTCTCATGATGAAATTGCCGTGTAATTATTTATAATAATAGTATTCCACAATGTTGTTTTGAAGTGAGCATAAACGCCCAAGAGTGTTAAAAAAGAGGTTTTTATAAACATCCTGAGTAGTCTAATAAATCAGATGGTGAATGTCAAGTTGTTCTCAGTTCATTCAGTTGAAAATTGAGAGTCTGATTCCTGGTAAGTAGTGGGAATGCTATAATACTAGTTAGTGCCTGGTAAGAGGAAAACCGTGTTGTTCATCACTGGGTTTAATAATGGTACTTCACCGTCTGTGAGGGATACTGTCCAGTTCTCTTACCATGTCAAGCTTTTCTGATTTGCCTTCAGTGTCACGGGTTTTTTTTGACTCAAAGATTGTTAACTAGTCAAAAAGACAATGATTCAAGAGTGAGTATTGAATTATTAGATACTTTTGCATGGTTTACTCTTATTTTGCTGCTGTTGAGCTGCTCAAAAGCTGGTACAAAAGTGCTTCTCTCCAGAAACTTGTTTTTATTAATATGTAGTCCACAAAGATGTGAGATGTGGATTATTTTATTCTTCAAATTGTACGAAGCCAATGTCAAAGTGAAATTCTCTTTCAAGTTTAAAATACAGTTCAGTACTGAATGATGTCACTGGCCAATTCTCATACTTGTATCTGATTGACATTAGTAGAATTCAAATGAAAAGACAGGGTGGTGTGCTCTGCAGACTTAGGTGTGTATTTACAGCTGAGCATCCATTTCAGTAGATGGGTAAAGCATGGGGAGCTGACTGCTTTCTGTGTTGCTCACAGTGTCTAATTTTGTTTTTTTTTTTTCCACGTAAGCAAAAGGAGAAAGTAAAGGATTTTTTCCCCTTTGGTTGTTTTGGTATACAGCTCTTCCTTAAACTAGTTGAATTTATTTTTTTTAATATTAGATCTATGCAAAGAAACAATGGTTTATAATGTGTAACCTTGCTCCTTCAAAGCATCAAAGAAAGCCAATATTATGGCCAAGTCCCTGCTTCACTGCCCTGCTTTTACCCTGTATAATTAGCTTTATCTTCTCCTCCACAGCTTTCTGGGTTAACATGGATAAAGAGCTGGTGAAATGAGGTGAAGCATCGGGTCCAGATCTTAATACAGTAGTGACTGTAAGAGGGTTGGTCGTTCTCGGGGTTACTGCTGAGTCCCGGTGGCCTGGGCTGCCAGGGCCATACAGTGAGATGATTTTTCTCTTGATGTGCCAGCCAGGGAATTATTCTGTGGAGGTATTAACTCAGGGAAGATAATTGACCTCCTGCTCTTTAGCAGGAATATCAAGTCACTGAATAATAGTATTGTGTGCTTCCACTAACAAGGAGGTTGATTTAAAGTCTTATCAGTTGATGTTCCCACGTGGACCTACACTCGGGATCCTTTGTTGAGAACTAGCAAGCTAAAATGGAAATAATATGTGCTAGGGGGAAATAGCAGCTGTATAAAAGAATTTGTAATGGTTTGTGCTTAAATAACACACTGCAGCATCTCTCGATGGATGCATGCTGCGGGTAATAAAATAAGCACATTAGGTTGACTGTTGTAGATAGAGGTTATGTGTCAATGAACCAAACCCTTCTGTCCTTCATGTAACATACTCACATGGCAGCGCCTCGCAGACGCTGGGTTACTTCACGCAGCGCTACTCAGCCCTCAGAAGCAGAGATTCATCTTCACTGTTAAAGAAAAAGAAAAAAGCCACTGTGCCTGTGTCTCACACCTTGCTCAGCAGGTATTACTGAGTACACCAGAACAGGCCCCAGTGGGGCAAACCTTACCTGTGTGTAATTGGCTTTGAAGGATCAGGGCCCACAGATCAGCTGTGGCTGCAAAAGTGTGTTTCTTCTTTTCTCCTACTGCCACTTCTCACTTGCTTGGATAAGTACTGACTATTCTGATGGCCACACAATTTTTATCATGCTGACTGGTTTCTGAATTATTTGCTTAAAGCATTTAATAGCTTGCTTGAATAAATAGTTTAACTAATTATTCTATGTTAATGTTCACTTTCAATTTTTCTACTTCTCCTTAATCTTTCACTCCCCATTTTCTCTCACTTTCATGCAGCTTTGAGCTGCATACCCTTTATAACCATCTAGTAATAGACACATAGTAGATAGCCTCAAATATTCCCTAACACAGCATGTCATTATTTCCTGCTTCTCTAGTAGGGATAGAGAGGAAAGAGAGCAAATATCAGCTTGTTGATGGCACTCAATCCTCTGCCTGCATGCTTGCGGAGGGGTGTGTAGGGAGCTGGTCCAGCATTGTATGAGTGTTCAGGCACCAGGCAAGAACTGTTTTAATCATTCGCTGTCCTTCATTCATCTTCCTTAAGATACTGATTCAAAATTCCATTCCTTTGCTAATCTCCTTATACACCCTATATTAGATCTCGTAACCACTCCATAACTTTTACAAGAACTAACAGATCATCAGACACTTGAAATCAAAGTGCTGTTTCTTTCTGGTTGGCTGCACAGCGCAGTCATACGGCCCGAGTGTCGGAGAGCTTTTAACGGGCTAATGGAAGAGAACAGGGAGCAGCAAGAAAACGCGCCAAAAATACATAGAGCGCAGCAGAAGTACACCTCAGTCCAGTGCTGGGAGGGGTAAAATACTGCGCCTTTCAGCTAATAATCTGGAATCCCATTATCACTGAGCTGTAAACTGAATTATTGGTGACGTGCAGGCTGGATTATTCTATCTCCTTTTTGTACCGTATATCCAAAAGTTGACACTTAATTATGTTGTCCCACAGTAGATCAAGTTTTACAATGGCAACAAAAGATTAAAACGGTTTTATACTGGGGACATTCAGAGGATAAACAGCACAGTATTCTAAGAGGGAATGGCAGTCAGCTGTGTTGCCATCTGGGAGAGAAGCATTGAAGTGCTATTAATATTTAAACCTTTCAGATTTTTTTTAGAGCTGGTAGCATTCCTAAGAAACTGATTATAGAACACTATAGTAAATTTTAGTGTCAAAGAACGCTGCAAATAGTGTTACAGCAAAAATTAACATGGGCAGAACTATAATTGTACTTGCTTTTAAGGTATCTTCTTCAAATACTATTACAGTGAGAGTAACAGATCAGATTAGGTTGTGCGTATGGCAATAAATCTTCTGTGTTGCATAAATAGTCTCCATTTGACACGGAAGAGGCCAGTGCAGACTCTCTCTTCTCTATTTCAGCAGAGCTTATCCATATTTATTTCAGCTAATCTTTTGATTCAATGTGGTAATGACTTAAATATCCTAATTGGTTAATTTTATTATTACATTCACTGCTAATGTGCTAAACGTTTTATTTCTGGGAAAGTTGTAAAAAAAATGCTGTTCAGTATTGATTTGTTTATCTTCTGCTCCATTTATTTTTATTAAAATGTGGTTTGATTTAATTCTGTATTTCAGAAAATCATTATCATATGTAAGCATGTTAGTGAAGAAGGATAGGGGAAGAATGAAAAAGGGAGAGGCGCTGTTATATCGGAGAGGTATATATTACAAGGTAGAAATTTTTGGTTTAAATGAATTTGCTGTGCAGTCAAAACCTGTCTGGCTGCATTTCATTCATCTAGTTTCCTTGCAATAAAATGCAAAAATGAAAAACCAATCGCTACAAGCTCTCTGGGGTTTTACTGTCCTGGTTTCTGGTCAACAAGGCGCAATTGCCTCTCTACTTTCTTGAAAGCATCATCCCTTTGAAAAGGCTCATATAGCTGTGCCTAATCGCTGAGAGTGTCTTTCTGCACAGCCCTGAGCTATGGCAGGGAATTAGCTTCCCAGAACGAGGATGCTTTCCTTTGGGGGAAAGCAGGGGAGGAACAGCATCTCATCACGATGATGCCAGGTAAAGATACAGAAACTTCTAAGTCCCATCTGGGAATGGCTCCCTCCAATACAGGCAGAAGGCTCGCATAGCAACAGTGCTTCATCAGTGTGTTTGCTACTTCATTGCTATGCTAATTATTGTGATGGATTTGATAATTACTCCATAGGCCAGTGCTGACACTTTTAGGGGTCAAAATCAGGGAAGTGCTAAGGAGGTGCCTTACTTGTCTGTTTGCCTGGTAGCTTATTCTCATTGAAATTCCAGAAACACTGCACAGAAATAAGATAATGCTGATGCTTAAAATCGAGCCCATGCTGAATATAGGTGTTTACCGTTTTCCGTCTTTTAAATTTACTGCATCAAAACTGGGGATAAGACCCATGGTTTTGAGTCTCCTCAGCAATAGCTGGTTCCGGAAACTTTATTCAAGCGTACAGCTTGCAGGATTCTCAGAAGGTGCTCATGCATCTGATGTCTCTGTAGATAGGTTTCTCCTTGGTTCAGAGCTATTAGTGACTATCAATACGGTTAACAGTTTTTTCTTTACTCTTTCTGATACAGGGGAAGGAAAAAAAAGCATGTTTTGGCAGTCCATAATTTCCCTGTGTTTTGTTACAACACAACCTAGACTCTAAACATGCTTAGTTCATAAGTAATAAAAATATTTGGATTTTGAACTGAGCTTTTAGTTCATCATAGAAACACAAGGTTGGAAAGGACTTACAAGATCATCTAGTCCAACCGTCCTCCTGTCACCAATACTACCCACTAAGCTACTAAGTCATATCTTGTAGTACCTCGTCCAGCTGCTTCTTGAACACCACCAGGGATGGTGACTCCACCACCTCCCTGGACAGGCCATTCCAGTGCCTGACCACTCTTGGGGAGAAAAAGGTTTTCCCGACATCTCATCTAAATCTCCCCTGGCACAACCTGTGGCCATTCCCTTGAGTCCCATTGTTAGTTATCTGGGAGAAGAGGCCGACCCCCTCCTCTTAGAGTGTGATGAGGTCTCCCAGAGTGTGATGAGGTCTCCCCTGAGCCTCCTCTTCTCCAGACTAAACAATCCCAGCTCCCTCAGCTGCTCCTCATAGGACTTGTCCTCCAGACCCCTCACCAGTTTTGTTGCCCTTCTCTGGACACATTTAGTTGTAGAAATAAGGAGGGAATTTGAATTCACTGAAACCACAGATAATATTAAAGAATCAAATAAAGCATTTTGAAGGGTCAGCTGTATAGAGACTAGACTTGAATATCCAAATAACACTGAATGCTCTTCTCAAACATTCTCTTTAACAGGTTACCAAATCGGGGGCCAGTGGGGGCGTGGGGAAGGGGAAACCTCCTCTGATGGGAAGTTATATTTGGCAATTTTGATACTTGTTGGTTAAATGAGAATAGTGTGTTACCTGTTTTTTCATCCTATAGCACAGCTGATATGTCCTCCTTTACATGACCTTAGAAGGGTCTTCATCAACTTTATTGCAATCAATGGAGTTTCCATGTAATCTCTGATGAAACTCTGAAAATCCTATGCTTTTCTGTGCTCTTTTTAAGGGGGTGCTGGCTTTCATTCTCGGAAGGAGATCTCTCTCCTTTCTCTCATATCCTTTACAGTGTCAAAATGTTGTGTAATATTTTCCTAGAAATTGAGGAATTCCCAGCTGAGAAGTTTTCAGGCACTTTGTCTTCATAGGTATATCAAGCACACATCTGTCCAATGTTTTTATTTATTATTGTGCATTTTAATGAAATAAGTAGTTTCTAAATTCTCAAAAGATTTGGCCAAGGGTGCAAAAAAGCTCACTCCTGAGGCTATGGAATCTTCTTGTAAACCTCTCTGCTGCTTTTAGTGAAACTGGAAACCTGTCAGAAGGATAGTTTAGAGACATTTGGAGGAATTTGCATGCTAATAAGACTTTGGGAATTTTACAGAATCACCTGCCTGCCCCCTCCTATCTGTATTGCACAGTAACAAAGCTTTGCTTCCATAGGAGCAGTTCTCTGAATTTATTTCCACCCAAAACTCTACACTTTATGAGCGCTATCTGTTCCTAATGCGAAGTTTCAACAATATGCACAGCTTATATCCACAGTAGTCATCTATCATTTGAAAGAAAGCTTTAATTAACAGAACCCTAATTTTAATGAGGTACTGAGCCATGATCTTGTAAATTCTGCGGCACAGAGAATCACTTAGTTCAGGTTCACTTGTAACAATCCTCAACAGCGCAGTGCTTTTTATGACATTGTTTAACAGATTTCGATGTTAATCTAAGAGTCCTTTTTGGAGTAACAGTGTTCTTTACCTTGTAAGCATATTTTGAATTAATTGTGTTATGTTTTTCAAGCAATGAAACTGCCTTCTGACCAAAAACTTCTGCCATGTCTGAACTATTCACCCTGTGTCACCCCTGGGACTCAGAGGGGATTCACTGCACTTAAGTCTGTTCCAAAAGCATCTTTGCTGCAACACCTTGGCCAGTCAAATTCCATTATTGTCACAGAAACCATTCACGTTTAACATCAGGAGCAAAGTAAACAGGTTATGCCCCTTCCCCAGCCTCCTCCTCTTGCAACTGCAGGATGAGAGCTGGGTAGGGAGAAAGGGCAGTTCTCAGCAGCGTGTTTATTACCCTGGCTGAGATGTGCCGCTTTCAAAGTGCTGCACCTGGCACGAGAGCAGAAGGTGGGAAGTGAGGCAGGCAGGGTTTGGTGCCAGCTTTCTGCATCCTGGCATCTGAGCCAGCTGGTTGCCAGCCCTGGGCTGATGACATGTGACAGTGGCACGTTGAGTTGCTTTAACCTGTGACCAGCTCTCCCTGCTCCCAAGGGGGAATTTGCAGCAGTGCTAGAGATACTGGGAATAGAATGATGTACCCTTGAGAGCCCTTTCCTGGAAAATTCTGCATGGGGCAAGCATAGTGGCTTCACAGCAGTGTGTAAGTGTTCTCTTTGTGGGATGGATGGCCCTGGGGCAGCAGCGCTTGCTGCCTTCCCTGCTCCTTCCCAGAGCCCTCACTACACACAGCATGGAGGCCAATTTAGGAGTGAATCCCTATGTGACTTGTTTTTTCCTTTTTTCTTCTCTCTTTTGGAAGTATCATCGCTTGCAGGAAGCTGTTCAGGGTTTTGTGAATGTTATTTTAATGGGGCTATTAGAAGGGCAGGGCTTTTGCACAGAATCAAGAACAAGAAATGTTGAAATAGGTGTTTGATAATGGCAAAAAGGAACAGCATTCTGACAGCTTTTAAGCACTAAATATCCAATGGCTTATCCATAACAAATTAGGAAATTCAGAAGACTCAAAGCTTGCGGCACACTTTTTCAGATTCAGTTATTTATGATTTGATTGAATAATCCAAATGTCCAAGTATTTGCTGTCCTTTAACTATTTTGGACCTCTAGTAGTATTTTTAAATTAAATAGTATTCTTTTTAACAAATTATTTAGTTATTTAGTATTATACTGACTCACCATTCACTTCCTTGTGCTATATTTTTCTCTACACTGCCAGGATTCACAGAATTTTTGTTTGCATCTTTAGAAAAGTGCATTTCATAGCGCTTGAGTTCAGCATAACTGCTCAATTTCACCATCAACCTCTATTTCATATCACTAAAGATCTCAACTTCCAGAATTTAACTGCTGCTTTTATTCTAATTATTAGTAAATTGTTTTGTACTAAGAGCAGCAAACGATGAGACGTAATTTTGTTTGAAACCAAGTAATCTTATTCAAGGGCTTTTAAAAGAAAACTTAAATCAGCATTCAAGTTGCTATTCAGACTGTTTATTTTACTGTTCATGCATTTTCATTGTCTTGTTGTCCTACTCATTTGTGATGAGAATGTAGAATTAGATCTTCTGGTATCTGTGGTTCGTACCACAGATGAATGTAATTCTACCTGACTTGTTTGTAAGCTGGTAAATGAAAACATCAGCAATGGTTTCCATTTTAGTCTCAAGCTTCAGCAGTTCTGTTTGTGGGTTTTCTTCAGCACTTAGCAGAAGTGGCCATGTGGTTACTTTGACCATCTTATTTCAAGGGATGTTACTAGGAACTTCTTTTTGGAAGCATTGGTGTGTTCTTCTTGGACCTGAACTACTGTTGAACACTTACAACTACTCAACTAGTTTTCACAATCTGTTGTCCTGTAAAGTAATAAATGGCCCAAATTTTCTACACACTAATTAAAATTCCATTTCTCATGAATTCCTTAATCGAGAGCAAGTCATTATGTGCTTTGTTGATTCTTAAGTGCAAAGATAATTGCAATGGGCAGCATGAAAGTGGTTTGATTATTGCCTGTCGACTCTTGTGAATTCTAATAGGTCTAATTGCATAGCATCAATTCATCATCTCAGCATCACTTCTTTTTATTATTAGCTCTCTGAATTGTAATGTGCTCATAAAGAAGTGTAGTAGTATATCAGGGCTGACGTGGTACCCAGCCTATTGTAATTTTCTTTCCTTACCTAACGTGTTACTATTGAATTAAAAGTTTACTAAACAGTCCTCCTTTCCAGAAACTAGTTTAAAAATTTGTCTTCATGAAGAAAAGGATACTGTCTTCCTCTGAATTTGCATTTATAATTTCTCTGCTAAATGATAGTCCTATTTTTTACTTTTCCAAATCGTTCCCATAAATCCTGACTGTAATGTGTTGGCTGGAAAACATTGATCAAAAGCTTCATGACAGGGTTCTTTGTTATTGCTGAACATTATTTAGACGATGAAGACTCTGAGGTGAAGTTCTCAACAAACACTTTATTGGCTGAAAGGCGTGAGAAAAGGAGTGCTAGGATACACTAGAACTTCATTCTGTGGAAATCAGGTTGTGTTGGGTGTTCTTTTTTTATTTCCCACCTGCCCCCCCTTTGCTTTTTTGACCCTTAAAGCAGGTGTATCATCTGTTTAGAAAAAGTTATCTTGAAGGCAGCTGGAGATAGAGAAGAAACTTCAGTCTTGTAACTACAGGTTATAAGGTTCCGGATTAGTACTTTTCAGTGGATTTTACTGCAGAAGTGCAGAAAAATCCTAGCTTCTACAAAAGGTGAAGTTTCTACTAGGCCAAAGGATTACAAATATTTAAATTTTAAAATGTTTCCTCCTGAGTTTTCTTAAAATTAGAAAGACGTCTTTGTGCTTATGCTAAAGCTTTGCCTTTTTCTAAAATTTCATGAGCATAGCAAAGTTGCCATCCTAGACCTCAACCTTCACTTTGTCCATCTGCCGTTGCAGCACTAGTAGCATCTACAGAGCTCTCAAATCATTGGTAGCTCTTGCTGCAAAGTGATCTTCTGAGTTGCACCCCAGCACGGGAAAGCACTTTACCCTGGAAATGGCATGGGTAAAGCCATTTGATTTGATATTTCCCAACATATTGCCCTCGGATGTGGCAACTACATGGAAAAGATTCTTGTCTGTAAGGTTGGGATGTTTACCATGATGAGTATCAAGCATTTGGCACTTGCAGCAGTTTCACAAAAACATGTGAAAGCACATCATGTCTATGTTTTGTTTTCCTTAGTGCTGTCCTGCCTAAGTGTTTCTGACTGCGTGTTGTTCAGCTGGCAAGGTCAGCCAAATTGTTTGCTGCTTCACATGCTCTGATTTCTGCCTTTCTGTAAACAATAAGAACTGATATTATTCTTGAAGCAATTGCTTTCACTGTGAAAATATCGGTATGTCTTTCTGACAACCCACGCAAGGGGATACGGCACTGTGAAGTACAACTTGGCACACAGACTTCTAGAAATTCCACCTAATCCTTAGGCTGGTGTTAAAGTGGATAATGTGAGTTTGCAGACATTTCCTCTTTTCCTGGAGAAATGGTGCATTGAGCTTGTGGGCACTGCAGGTGGCAAAATAGCCTTTTTGCTTCAGTAACAAGTGCAATAAGGTTTATAAATATTTTTCTCACTAGGGTTTCCCAGAATTGGAGCAGCTCCCTTCAGTGAGGGACAGCCTCACATGTGGAAATGGCATGTTGTTCTGACACTTGTCATCATTGCAAGCTTTGCCATTGCCACATGAGGTTGTTTTCAAAGGCATTACTGTGTTTACAAATTATTGCTACCATTTCTAGCTCCACTCTTTCTGGTTTCCAGTTCCTAAGACTGTTTAAGAGATTCAAGTTTTAAACTCTCCGCTTGTGCTTGTGATGAAATGCTTGTGCCAGGCTGGCAGGTTGCTGTGATGTTACTTAAGGCCTGAGTTGGCTGTATTTATGTCCGTGTTTCTTTCACAGCAAGACTAAGCTCAAGACTGTCCTTCAGCAGCTCTTTTAGGTCATTACGTGACTTTCCAGAAGGTTGTTGAAGTACATTTTCTCAATTGAGCTGAACAAGATAACACATCGGTGTCTGTCCAAGGGCTCTTCCTAGCAATGCTGACATGGAGAGCATTAGCAGTGTGATAAGCCTCTGCAAGTTGCTAACAGTTTGTTTTGCAATACGATGGGTTTTGTCATGGCAAAATAAAAAAAAAAAAAAAAGAAATATAAAAAAGGGAAAATCGTTTCCCTGCTTTTTGTTTTGGTACGTTTGCTCCTGCTGCAAATTCAACTGTTTACAACTTCCACTGATGCAAAACACTCTCAAGATGTTTGTCAAAGCTTGTTTTTCACTTGAATCCACACGAGCATTACATATTGTACAAAATACCATACCACAATTTTCGCTAAATATCCTTGTTGGATGCATTTCATTTCTCTGCTCGGCTTTTGTATTTGCCAGGGCTTCTGTGCACATTTTCTGGAGACTGTTGGCTCCTCTCCACCCCAGTGGCACTTGCCCATCCCATTGGGGAGCTAAGCTGTGATGTGAGCAGGCACCTTCTGTGCCACAGCAGGCCTGTGGCCTGGCTCAGCTGGTCACAACCCGCGAGAGGGTGTGTTTATGCCTCAGTGTGCAATAGCACCGTTAGATGTTGTGACCCAAAAGCACTCTTGGACTAAATGGAATAAAGCAAATGGAATAAAGATGTGTGGTGTGTCCTTGTCAACACTTTGTTTATATCTTGCTATTCCTCTCCTCTGGCCATGTATCTCTTCCAGCTAGAAGGGAGTAGAGATCAGAAGGATTTTGAAGCCATGTTCCTGTGATATTTGTGAAAGCGCAGTTCTACAGAGGTTTCCAAAAGAAAAAGTTGATAAAATCAGGGCCAGTGTTAGGAAGAGAGCACCATGATCAGACACAGCTGTATTGGCCAGAATACCAGTTTCTTTTTTTCCCTTTGCCTGCCTTGAGGTGACTCCCACTGCCCCATCTGTGGAGGTACAGACCAAAGTGCAGATTGTAAGCTTGGGCTCGCATTTAAGGAGTCTCAAGACTGAGCAAGATGTAGCTGGCAAGTCACGGGCTGTATCCTATTTGCACTGGGCAAAAGCTCTGGTTGGTTGAGTGTGTGTGGAACAGAGTGCTGTAAGGTGACTGTACCACAATTGTACCCTTGCTCACCGGAGCAAAGGATTTGCTCTTGGTCTCCATTCAAGCCTTAATATTTACTTATTTCTGCTAAAATATTTGCTGGTTTTAATATTATAAACTAACCCATTTGCTCATTTAGATTGAAGTATTTGGAGAACTAATAACTGTTTACTCATAAAGCATGCAGGTAGCAGGGTTCAAGCACTGAAGTTCTTTAAATCTGTTATTTTATTTTTTTTCTTTAGTCTGCATCTATGGTGCATGATACAGAATAATCTGTGTAGGTATGTGTCTTTCCATTTTCCCTCCCCCCTTAGCTTCAGGTTTGCTCATGCTCTCATTATCGGCTGGGTTTGCTTTTATAGAAGGGTTGCAGAGCAGTGAATTCCAAGTGCTAATGTTTGTTTCGTTGCCAGCCAATGAAACTGACTTTCAAACTAGAGAGCATCTCCGGGGAAGAGACTGGGAGGAAACCATCAAAGGAATTTATCAGGGATGCTTGGCATGCACTGCATTCTGGTATCTGAAATATGTTGATATCAGGAGGGTGCTTCAGCCCCCTAAAATTAAAATAAAATAGATGATAGAAAGTGAGCTTCCTCTCTTAGGCATGAAGTCTCATGTTACGGTTCAGAGAGCTGTCCAGTTATTTCACTTATCGCATCTATATGAAGCAGTTAAAGTGACACTGCCAACCTGAAATCTAGTCAGCTTTTAAAAAGGACTTGAACGTAGTTTTGGGTACTACATATGTCCCTGTTTCCATTGGCTGTGTTTGTTGGATGAGTTTGGTGGCAATAGTATATCCAGTATTTTTCTCTGTGATGGACTTGTAGGGAAAACAGTCTCTAAAGAAACTGTAGACAAAGGTCTGTGAAATGCAACTTGCTAAAAGTACAGAAGATGAATACTTAAGGTGAAGTCAATTGAAGGGACTATCTATTGTTCTTATTACAATAAAAAAGTAGTAAAAGCAAGATTTTTTTGTTTGTTTATTTCAGTGATGACACTTAAAAGATGAAGTGAAAAAGGTGCATTCCTTCATGATGGAGAAAGTGTGCTGGTGTTTGGATCTTTGCTGTCTTTAAATGATGGTTTGAATGATTTCAGTGGGACTGCTCCCAGGCTTAAGAGTAGTTTGCAAGTTCAGAACTACAACCACTATATTTATTGCTTGTGAGGAAAATACAGTATCCCCTGTATAAAGTGCAGTCCTGTAGCATGGTTTGTGTCTCCTCAGTTCTGTCTTTTTAAACTGGGAACATGTGTTTTAAGATACTTAATTGTTTCAGCCTTTTCATTTCTAACTTTCTCCTCTCTCTTCTTCCACTCTGAGAGATGATAAATGGTACCAACAGGCTACATGAAGCTCTCCTCTCTGTATTCCAAGAACAGTGTGTTTGTGGCAAGGAAAATATTAACTTTCCTAGCATGGTTTCCTAAGTTTTAAGTGTTCAAACTTTAAAGTTAATAATTTAGCCACCACTGGTTTCTTTAGGAGATACGTGGAGAGTCTGTAATATCATCTTTTTCTTTAAGAAAAAGACACCCAAAATCCTTAGCAAAGCATGTGTTTTCTACTGTGAAAGTTATGTAGTTTAGAGAAGTGTCATGTGAAGATTTTTGAGGTGGAAGGAGTTGGTTTATTCTCAAGAAATAGTGTAGAAAAAATGGTAACTTTTGTAACATGCCACCATCAAGGAATAGATGCACTGTAGTGAAGCTATGAATATAATAAAATTTTCCTTAAAACTGTAAATCATACGTTATTGCTACTTTAAGAACCCCATAAAACTTCCTATTAAGGAACAATTATTTCAGTCTTAGTTTTTGAAATTTTTTTACCTGAAGTGATTAAAAAAAATTTGTATTCCTCTATTAGGCAGATAAATCTGGTGCTGGCAGTTTCCTCTGCTTGTGCCTGAGATGATTCTGCTGCTAATGTGTGACTAAGGGTGGTTTAGTTTGGTCTTCTGGAAACCTCTTGTTGTAATCACTCATCCTTTCAAATGAAGATCAGTGTTTTGTTAATGATTTTGCTGATGATATTACATCAGGTGTGAAGAGCTAATATTTTGACTGATTCAATAACTTCATAAATGGAAAGAAAGCCCTGAAGTATTGGCACAGTGTACCCTGTTTCTTGACAGCAGCCCCTGCAAATGATCTGGGGACCCACTTGTGTTCACTCCCCAGTTCAAGATTTCCCAAGGCCGTGGCAAACGTTACATATGGGGGTGTTTTTGTTAGTACTTTTACTGTGGTTTCCTGGAGGTGTCTGCCTTTGTTCTACTATTGCTGCAAAGATACCAACTAAATAACAAAAGGTGGTACAGTAAGAAATGTTAATAATGTTAACGAAACAGAATTTGCACATGAAAAATCCTTGAAATAGGAAATAAAGGACCTTTCCTAAAGCTTGTTGATAACTTATTAGAGCACTGTGAAGCACTGTTTGGCACTTGGAGGAAAGTGGAAGAATTTCAGTTCTGAGTAAATACTTTTTGGATAAAATTAGTCTGCTACTTAGTTTTGTAGTGAGGCTGAGAGGGTTTTTTTTTGGGGGTGGGGAGGGATTGAGATTTGTGGTGTTAATTTTCTGCCCCTCTAAAGGGCATATCTGTGCTTTAACTGTGCGATGCACCAGCAGAGGTAACTAAATCAGCTTTAATGGAACTGGGGTGGACACTGAAAACAGAACAGTCTAGGAGTGGCATGCAGCTTTACTTCAAGAAGTTTGAGAGCATTTCCTCATTTCCAATTTCTGTACCCCTGTAACAAATCCAAATCCAAAACAAGAGCATAGGCTAAGTTGAAACCCAACATGCGTGAACCATTTTTGCATCTTTTATAGCTTGGTTTGTGTTGCACGTTTAAGAGTAATATTTGCAAGCTTCTATTTTGAATTGAGTATGGTTAAATATACCTTGAATTTTTGTGGCTAGTGTTATATCCTTCACCATGCTGTGTATTTTGAAATGACATTTTTGTGGAATGGAAGACTGAAATTCTCTGTTACTTGGTGTCTTAAGAGCTCTCAATTTAAAGGCAAACAAGTTTATTTTTGAGTGCTGGAAAGCTGAATCACTGAATTATTAGACAAATTAAAAACACACTCACTCCCAAACATCTTTTGCTGCTCAATAAGAGAATCTTTACAGTTCAACTTTTCCTACTTGTAGCAAACATAAACCAAAAGACAGATTAAGCATCTTTGTCTATAGCCTTGCCCACTTGTGAAGAATAATAGTTAGAGAAAGGTAGAGGGCATTACTTGGGTCAAGGGGGTCACTTGGTACCTATTTCCTGAGCTACTCAATAAGGAAGGTGCTTGGTCGGGCTTCTCTCCTGCTACAGCAAAAGGAGGTTTGCTCTTGTGTGATGGGAGACAAAATCTGCTTGGGGCATAACATAATTTTGCCTGTTCAGTTTTCCTGTGTCTTTATTTGGGTCAATGATTTGTAGAGGGGAACATGGATAACATTGGAGCGCTTCTGCTGTGCAACTGCATTAACTCCAGGTTAAAAAGAAAAACAAACCAGGACTAGGGAGTCATGGATGTCATGATTTCATGTTAAGTCATGTGCTGTTCGTTGCATGTGCATTTGTGTCGCATCACGCTATGAACACTGCAAATGGAGCTGTTGCCTTTTAGCTTTACGTGTAGGCAATTATTTCCCTCAAAGTCGTGGGGCCGTCTGTCTAGTCGCTGCTTTGACAGCTGTCATCGTAGCACTAAATTGCTTTGTAAAACCTATTACTTTGGGATACAGTATAGTGTCTCTTAATTGCACCACTTGCTTCTCCTGCCTGAACAGAGCCTACTTTTGTTCCTGACGTTAATGGTGAGGCCCTGACGGCAGAGGGATGCTGAGAGTTCATTGATGGGAGGGGGACGGCTCTGGGATTACACAGCCGTACTCAGGCCTTGTCGTTCATGACAAGCACGAGTGCCAAAAAAGCTTGGGTTTTCACTTGCCTGACTTAATTCTCTGGCCGGCTGTCGAGGCAGTGGTGTAACCATTGCGAACAAGCTCTCTGTGTTTTTCAGCTTCGCACAGATGCCGAGCAATCACTTTCTGCTAAATGCTGGCTATTGAGCGCAGACTTCTGCGGCTCCCCAAAGGATCCCTCGGGCTCGGCAAATCCTTTGCCTCTCCCTTTGGGAATATTGTTTTCTGACTCTCTCTGCTGTCTCATACTTAAAATATACACCTAACCCTCAAAGAGGGATGCTGGTTAATCATTTACAATAAACATATTCTTTACCTTTTCTTGGGTAGACAACGCTATTTAAGTGAAAAATGGCTTAAATATTTTACGCGACTGACTTCCAGATATTATAGCTTTTGCAGCTAATGGAACCTTTGTTGGTTCATCCAAATCAGCTATTTAATCAGGCAGCTATAAAAGGTACAAAGTACAGATTGAGCAGTGCTTATTGTTTCAAACCTAAAAAACTGATGCTGTCTCTTTAACTGCTGATAAATGTGCTATCTATATAAAGTGAAGGAATACTTCCATACTGAGGAGCTGTGTCATACGTAGTCAAGTTTAGCATAGTGTGATCTATCAAAGATGTCTTGCATTTACAATATTCAACTTGGCTAATCTAGTCTTGGGGATGCGTATTGGTAAATAAATTAGGCAGTGATCCCAGGGGATTCATTTAAGTTGAACTTAAATTAACAGTTGTTTGCTACACACTGAAAATGCACGTTTTATGTGCAAGTGCATGTAATGGGAAATGGGAAATACAGAAGCTGAGCAATTTTGTATACCAAAACATTAGGTCCATGCATTGCTTAAGAACAGAGATGTTCAGTATGTATGAGTATCTGGAGGTATTTCCATTTCCCATCAACTGAACCTGAGCTATCCCTTTTCAGCACCAAAATGCTGTGTGTTTATTGTGTATATCAACTGAAAAGATTTACAAATGGAGTCCTTAATGCTCTGACATTTTGTCAGACTTTTTTTGTTGTTGTTTTTTTTTAATTCAGTGGCACACACAGTGAGGTAGCTTCCTTCTTAAAATTCATATGGTTCCTGCTGTGATTGACAGGCTACAGCTTCATTATGCAGTTGGGTAGATGGGCAGATTATGGCTATGAATGCATGAATGGGATGAAGGAGCGAAATGTGTAATTGATTCTAGCCGTGGTCAGCTGGTTCATTAATGGTGTGAATATGCTGTGCTCCTGTCTGCAAGGGATGGAATGAGAAAAACTTACTTGTACTTTTTCAGTTGTTTGGAAAAAAAATCATTATGTTAATATTTTTGCCATCTAGTGTCACTCTTACAAAGAACAGGGGAAAAGTAAATTGCATGAAAAGTAAATTACTCGGTCCTCCGGGTTGGTTTGTAAGGCACAGTCAATTCTCTTCCTCCTTTAGCGACTGGAAGTTGGGTTGTGTGTCTTTGCTCACGCTGCCCTGCCCTTTCTTTGTAGTGGTCTAAATAAACTTGTGACAAGCAACATGTTAGAGATACACAGACTGACTTTAAGACAAAAAAGACCAGAGAAAACAAGCTACATTGGGCTTTCTGACAGGTAGACTTGGTATGCTATGGCAGATATAGTGTCATTTTTGACTGGCCTCTATAGGAGTTTGAGGGCAGAGTCAGTGTGCTTTTGAAGTGTTGATTAAACATGCAAATTATATTCATTTTCACTGGTGGCTAACTAGTGATAGGCTGGTTCTTAAATGCTCAAGTGCCTGTTATACCTCCAGAGTAGTTTGTGATTTGCACAAGATTGTTTTCTGCTTCCATTCCAGTGCTTGAGGAGGAAAAGGTGAAAACACTGAACAAAGCCAAGCAGGGATCATTGGGAGAGCAAGCATGTGCAAGTCGGCGTGTGGTTGTCATGGGCCTTGCTTTGGCCAGCAGAGTTTCTGACCAAATGCCTGGAAGTGAAATGACCAGAAAGAGGGCAGTAAATCCAAGACCAGGCTGATGGGGCTTTGAGAAACCTGTCTAGTGGGAGGTGTTCCTGCTGGTGGCAGGAGGCTTGGAACTAGATGACCTTTAAGGTCCCTACCAACTCAAACTATACTATGATGTGATTCTATGATCTTTTAAGCTCTTCTTGGATCAATCCTGTGTTGCAACGCAGATCTCAGAAAAGCCAGTGTAACAATAAAATGCTGTGTCAGCCCTAAAGGAGCTCCAAAACGCAGTTGTACAGCATAGATCTGTGCTGCTGCTTTCTTTCAACAGCCCCCATCTGCTCTTTGGAAGTCTTTCTGAAAGGAAAAAAAATAAATTCTTCCCTTGTAAATATTGCTTTAAAACTAAGCAGCTTCATTAGCATTAAAAGCAGTTTGATCCATTGCTGTGGCCTGATCCCAGATGAGAATATACCTTCCTCTGGGGCTCTCTGCCTTTGTGTACTATTAAAACTGTAAGTAAACATCCCTGCTCTGTGTATACAGAGAAAGTGATTTACGAACACATGGATTGCAGCTTTCTTTTTAATGAAGTTTCTTATCAACGTGCTTGGCTGGAAGAGTGACCACAGTAAATCAGAAGCTTCAAAGCAGTGCTGGCAGCTTCATTTGACATGAAAATTAAAATACTACAAATGGCGAGTGTGGCATTCTGAGAGCTGACTGCTCCCAGTTTTGCTCTGGGACCTGTTTTTGAAGAACAAAAAGCCATATTAGGGGACACTTTAGGGAAAAATTTGTTTCCTTTGCTCCTCTCTGACCTCATTAAGAAATACTCAGACAGAAAAAGGCTGCAGGAGGAACAGGAACTGTGTGGTAGCAGCAATCTCCAGTAGGCTTCTCCAGGCAAATTAAATCTTTCTGGAGTTTCTCTGCATTTTCCCCAGTTTAAAGACTTCTAGGTGGTGAGATTGCTTCTATTTCATGTAGTGGTGCCTCTGCATGTACAGTGTGTCATGCTTGTCCCTATGGCCAGTGCTCCTGTCTGTGTTGCCCTCTGCAATTGGTTTGCTTTGTCTTGTGGTGAAACTCATCCCTACACGTCCTCGGTGGTCCATAACAGTAAACTGTTGTTGAAATCCAGCCTGGAAGTGTTGTTTGCTTCAGAAAGGCTGTGGGATGCTTGAGGATGGATGCTCGTTCTGGCCTTGAGTAGACTGGCATGGAAGGTGGTCAGGCAGACCTTGAGTGTCCTTGATTGTCCTCTCCACCCAGCCAGAGATTTGTGTTTGGAGCTGGCTGCTGTAGGGTGGCCAGAGCAGCAGGGTGGCAGTTCTGCCACTTCATTTTCTTGTAGACAAATGCCTTTAGGCTTTCTCCCTCTAGCACAGCCGTCCTCCTCCATCCTCCAGCTCCATAGCACATGTGTTCCTCTGGCTCTTTGCAGCTGGGTGAGGGGGGAATGTAGGAGCTGAAAGGAAACTGTGAAAGACAAGCTGGAAAATTGACACAGTCCTCATAGATAGATCAAAAATAAATGTCTCTGCTTCAGCCTGTGCAGACTGATCCTCATAAATTAACTGCAGGGGCTGTGGGGGGAGAGCTGCTTTATTGTTTGGTTTCTGTTTGTATAGTCTCAAAGGCATTTACCTGCCTGCAAATCTTACCATACTGGGGAATAGCTTAAGCAGAATAATGTCTACTTTAGGCAATGTATGGATACCCTGATTTTATTGACAATGTGTAACTATAAAGTTATTACTTGCGTTTGCTGACTCTGAAACAGGCTGGCACGTTACTGGTGCTGTTCTGCTAGTAAAATCTAACACTCGTGTGTTTGAATATAATAATGTGCTAATGATAAACTCTGTAAACAATTACAGTAGTTTGATATTTTATAAACCAGTTCATGGTTATCTTTAGTGTCCTGTCTAAAGAGCAACCTATTCTGGACTTGTAAAAATGAAGATATAAAAGCTAATAACTGCATTAAAGGTAACCTATTTACATGAAATTTGTAGTGAGCAAGAGAGGGTTGCTAACGAGGCACCATGAAAATGCTAAATCAGGATATTCTGAAAAAAAGATGACAAGAAAAACATTTCCCATTCATTGAACTGAGAATTTTTAAAATTAGTGTTTAATAATGGAAGACTAAAGGAATGGAGTTAAACATTTAATGAGTGAAATGCATCTAGAATTATACCAAGGGGAGTTTCATACAGAAAGACCCAAGCAAGAATTTGGTACTTGGGCTGTTCCCTAAAATTCTGTCTTGTTGTTTAAGTAATAAGTTAATAATTCAAGTCATTAGGCTTCAGCTTTTAAGCAGCTGCACCTTGAAATGCAAGTTAACTCAGCCTTAGCAGAAAGAGGGGAATCTTTTGATTCTTTCTTTTCTTAATCTGTTACACTTTGTTTTTGAGATGGTTTTACAGTCATTACTTTATTTACTTATTGGCTGCTGGGTGTTGTGAATCTGAAATGAGTCATGGTACCTCTGGTCTTGGTGTCTATAAATGTAGGATGACCTTGATTTGAGATCAGATTTACGAGTATATTCCTTTCCCCTTGCTCAGTTGCAGCTTACCTCTTTAAAAACAAAAACAAGCTAAAAAAAACCCAAACAACACCAAAGCCCAAAACAAATGTTAAGAAAACTTTTTTCTTCCTTCAGAATTGCCAACAGCCAAGTGCCAACGGTTCCAAACAGAAACCCACCTTGGAAAGTTTCAATCTGAAGGAAACTGCTGTAGTCATGGTCTGAAACTATGGTCTTTCCTAATGGAAGTGCTTGCACTACCTTGCCTCCCCAAGCAGAAACAAATTTTAAACTATGCTATTTCTTTATTTTCAAAGTCTTAATAGTTTTATTAGAGTAGCAAAAGCACATGTGAAAAATAAAATAGGTCTTTTTGGAACACCAAGGCGGAGCCATTCTGCTTGTTTCAGTCACCTGCTATCATGCTGCTCATCAGGTGGATAAAGACTCGGCACGTATGTGATGGTTGGGCTGCCTGAAATGCTGTCAGGAGGGTTTGCTGGAGTCGTTGTCTGGCAGCTGTGACATTTAACAGAAATTATCCATTCTGTCCATCTTGTTCCCACAACTGGGGGGAAAATTACTGTGATCAAAACAGAAAGAAGAGTAGTTAACCTTTGATTTACTTCTCAGTAGGGCGGTTTTCTGTAGCAGTTGGGAAGTTCAGCTCTTGAGGGTTTCATTTTCCCTCCACGGCCTATTCCTCCATGGTTTCTGGCCACCGGAATTCTCTGTCGTGCTCTTGCTTGTTGAATATCGATACTTTCTGGCTAACGTAAAGAAAAAGTTTTGGAAGTGTTCAAAGCATGGCTCGGAACATAAGCCACTTTTGCAGTAGAGATCAGGATTTGTGAGTTGATGCCTGTATAAAAAAAACAAACAATAAAAGACAGCATACTTTTTAATGTTTGACTGTTTTCACTTGTGCTTTCGTATAGGCTGAAGGAAAATAATCAAAGACAGCTTGGACAAAGAATAACGGTGTGAATTCAGTAGGATTTGTGAGTGAAATAAAACATTCTGAAATGCAACAACAGCAGATGTTGCTTGGAAACCTGTCCCATATGGGACAGAAACACAACCTAACCAGTGGCACCAGAAGTCCCAGAATTGAATGCAGTGGCCTAATCCCTTTTTGTGGCAATGTTGCAAAAAAACAGTGCCACTGTTTATTGCTGCTGCTGTGTGTTGTAGGGGATGATAAGGAACAGAAAAAACCCAATGTACCTGTCACTATACCTTGTTCTTTTGTGTTCACACATGCTGTAGACAAATGACATTGAAAAATAAATGTGCTTCCCTACTACTCTAGTCTGTGTGTATGTAAGGGGAAATGAAAAATGTATATAAAATCATTACATCTTTTAGTTTGTAGATTTCTTCTCAGNTTTTTGTTTTTGTTTTTTTAACTCCAGCTTTTGTACTTCATTGTTGTTATAGTACTTTAGAGACTTTGATTGAAGCATCTGATTTTGATGTGTCCAGAGGTGTTGTACTTAAGATATTCCCTGACTGTACTTTCTCTGTTTCTTCATTGAGTTTTTTCAGAGTATTTTCTTATATTGCATGGTGTCTCCATCTAGTCTGATGTGAGAGGAAAGCACATTCTTTGAATAACTGACACACTCATCAGTAACAACTTTTCTCCTCTTAAGATGGCTGCTGAAAAAAGACTCTAAGTATTAGAGAAAAA
>VZTM01015173.1:1963-12041 GCA_013400555.1 Jacana jacana | reverse complement strand
TAAAAAAAGACTATTGAAATAACAAATAAAAAACTGTAGTGGGCATTGGTCACTGCTTGTAATGCTTGCCTCTGTAGGGATTCTGTAAATTTTAGGACGTTCTAGGTGGTAAGTTGGTATTTAACATGGAATAATAAAGAGTGGTCATACTCACGGGTTTCATGAGAACTAACCTGATCTTTTAGTAAGAAAAGATGACCACAGGAGAAATCATCCATGGATTATTTCCTGGTTGGTTAAGAGCTGTTGACTGTGCACCTGTTTGAGATAAAAAAAAATACTCAACACCCAGACTTGCAGAACACAGCTGCACAAGCTGAACAGGAGCCAAAAGCCTTTCATTCATACCAGCATTAAGAAGCTTAGCAAGCAATATGGATTTTAAAGTCCACGTGACAGATCATGGACTGTTCTGAAAAGCCCTAAGTCCAGTGATTTCAGCAATGCCTTGGGAAGTGAAGGCTACTTGAGTGTCTACTCTAATGAACAAATCAAGCCTGGAGCAAAGTAAAATGTATAATTCATTCAATTAAGGAGCAGTAGATTATTGTGAGTCTTAAAAATACAGAATGCAAATGGTTTTCACAAGATCCAATACAGTAGACATAGAGGGAAGGGAAGAAAATGGAAAATAAAAATACACTGCAGACTTCTGAGGCTTGCAGATGCCTGGTAGACAGAGCAGAAGTCCTCAAATTAATATGAATAGGCAACATCCAAGTGTGGACTGAATTAACAACAGATAAATTTTCAATAGGGAGAAGATAAAAGAAAACTAGGGGGGTGAAAAGGTTACTTATGTAAAATAAATGAGAGAAAACCAGCTGTGCTGATTGACGGCATACTCTGGCAGCTCATTGGGTGAAATGAGCATGGGAAAGAGGAAAATCAAGAATTTAAAATAAGTACTGAGTAAAAGCAGGAGAAACAGTGTACATGTCATGCAAATACATAGGTATTGGTGACAACTTTTTGTAGTATACAAAAGAAATAATTAAACAAGAAAGCATCAGAGCATGAGCAGTGGTAGCAAGTGTGAAGAAAGCACAAAAGAATTGCAACAACATGAACGTGTTGCTTATCTTCAGAATAAGAAAGGGACAGCAAATCAAGGAATTAATGCAAAAAGAGGGGAAGAAGCCTCACCACAATTCAAATTGTTATGGACATGAGTTGTGTCCTAGGAATCCGAGTTGCTGGAGGCGTTGTGAATGAAGAGCAGTGATGAATGGCAATGCATCACATTGGGCAGAAGTGTGCAGGGTGACTCAGGGCACGCTGCTAAACGCAGTTTAATTTAACATCTTTATTAATGATTTTTGAAGAGTACATAAACAGCTCATTAATTACATTTACAAATGGTGCTACATTAGGCGGTGTTGCAAACACTAGAAAAGGACAGAGATATACGATGACAATTGATTACAGAGACTGCGAATCTAACCTCATCTGGCATCCACTACAGCACCAGAAGGAAGGTTTTTTGCCTCCACTTGAGTGGAAGAGAGGTCAGAGCCAGAGCTGACAGCTATAGTGTAACTCAGCACGGAAAGAGATGAAGTAGCATATGGTGGGGAAAAATCACCCAGTTCGCAAATAGTTGAAGGGGGTGTGTGTGTGTGCTGGAGAACTGGAATGATGAGGAAATGGTGTTGAATTAGATATACCTATGGCAGTCACTTGTTTTGTTTCAGTATTCCATACTACTGAGCTGCCTATAGGAAAGTGATGGATGCCATGGAGGTGGTAGCTTCTGTTCAAAATGGACTGGGGAGAGCAAGAATAAGATTCAGAACAGATCAAAACTCATCCATATGAGTATGTGGGTGTTTTACATACCAAGGAAGGGAAGCAGTGATCTTGAAATACTGTGTAGATTGTGAGATGCAACTTTATGGATGAGGGAGAGAAGACTCTCTTGGTGCATATGACAGATTGGCAATTAAATGGTGCAGCTGATATTAATTTGAGTTGCGTTTACATCCAAGGTGTCCAAGCAAGGATGAGGGCAGCTCTGTGCTAACTCCTGGAGGAGCACTGAAATCTCATCTGAAAATTTTATCATCTCAGTATATAAAAAAAGGATGTGATGGGTAAAACCAGGAATGAGGGAATATAACGAAATGCCAGTCAACCTGATTGCCAAGGTTCATAATTTACCAGCAGCCCAGCCACGGGCGAGGATTTGCATGGCCATTAAGGCAGAAAGAAGAGCCTCAGGAACAAATTTGATCATCTGCAGGATCGTTCAGAGAAACCAAACAGCCCCTGACGTTACCCTCCCATGCCTGTTTTCTCATACCTTTTATGTTCAAGATGAGGTTTCAAATGCCGAATCGGCGATTTTCATGCAGGAGTTTGTCTCTCTTGGGTCATCTGCTCCACCTACTTGTCCCAAAGTAAAGGTTGTTTTTGGAAATGCCAGATAACAAACACATGTGTTGCCTTTTTCCTCTGCACTTGTTTACGTAGCTGTGCCACTGTCAGACACTTGAGCTGCTCTGGCTATTTGTGTGGCCACTGGTGCTGGAGGAACCTTTTGTGCTGGATGAGTCTGCTATTTACACAATCCTCTGTCTGGTTAAGAGGATTCTTGAGACATTGTTTCTGTTTATCTCCACTTAAATCAGTACAGGTCAAGTGGAGAAAAAATATTGAAGGTAATAAAAGGAGTTTATTTAGGGATTAAATAGTTGATGTTTAGCAAATTAAGTTTCTTAAATGTTCAGAATTATTTCCTAATAATGTAAAATATTGGATTTTGATGATGGTCTCTTTAACACACTTGTAGTGATTGCTATCCTGTGACAATTAAATCTTTGCTGCCTGAAAAAATGGAGAATACATTATAGGCACCAAATCTTCACTGAAAGAAGAAATGGTAAAAATATCCCACTAGATGCTTTTGCTGTTTTCCGGCATTGGTTTTCTAAATAAGAGTCTTGCAGGCCAGGCCAATTAATTGTTAGGTTATCAAGCAGAGTGGGGGAGTTTTAATCACTGTTTTCAGGGATTAAATTGGTCCCCTGTTCACACATTGTTTGGAATTATTTACTCTGTGTGCTCTGAATTTTTTGGAGGGCCTCCTGTCCTGCTTTATTCTAGATACACTGCTTTGAAGCCATCTGATAGCCTGGAACTTTTTTGAACATCAGGCACTTCCCTGCCAAATACTTTGGTTGTGGTTGAAAAAAATCTCAATCAAATGATGTCAGTTGAAGCTGGAATTGCAGATAAACACTTTCTGAACTGCATAGAAAATAATAATAAATAAATATTTTAAAAAGGTGCCATACATTGTTGTTGCTGGGATCCAAGTCGAAGGGGCTGTAGAGTGTTTGCAGAGAGGGAAGCTGGTGCTGATGCTTCACTCAGAAGGCAAGACAGGCTTCCTCTGCCATGGTTAGGGAATGGAGGGTGTTTATTTGGGATTTACAGCTCTGCTGCTGTTCAGGACTGCATTCGGCATCGCAGTCTTTGTGATTGCTTCATGTTGGCAGGGGGTGAATTGTAAAGCTTTAACAAGGAACATTTCTTCAGCCTGTGCTCTCTGNCGGAGGGAGGGGGATGTGCTGAAGGAAGTCCTCAAAGAATGGAGCTTTGTGAGTTGCAGGAGGAGGCCTGCTTACCACCAACAAATATATTAACAGGGCTGAAAAGAAAATGCAGAAATTTTTCTACTGGATCCCTAGAACCAGGAAGGGGGAGAGTTCATGCTATTCTAGAGCTCTACCAGATTAGTTTGCTGTTTCATTAAAAAAAACGAAAACAATAAATTCTACACATCAAAAATATAATTTAAAATATTTAGATATTTCTTCCTGCCTGGATGTTTGTGCTATGAATGTAAAACCTCATCCTGCTCCAGTGAGTGCCTTTTAGCTGAACTCTACTTCACAACACAATCACCCTGCTCCTTCTGTCTAAGGGCTGTAAAGGCAAAAGGCAATCTAGAATTATCTCAGAACTAAGAGGACCTATTCAAGGGCTGACTTGCTCATCTTCAAGTCAAGTGGAAAAGCCCTCGTTTGGTGGTGGGGTTGGCTGGTGACCTGTAATGATGGGATATTTCTGGGAGAGTGGGTTGTCTCTTGAGTCTGGGTAAAGCGAGTCCTTCCTGTGCACGCAGCTTCTGCTGCACTTTGGTTAGCCTTACTAGAAAAGTATGCTAAATATGGTTAGGATATGCTTTTTGATATCCACATTGTTCCTCCATTTCTGGGTTATGAAGTGAGTGTATACAACGCACGTTACCAGCAGTGCATTTGCAGCGCTTTTAAGTTCAAGTACTGTTTGAGACTTTGTTAGGTAAATATTCATTTCATATAAATATTAAGGTAATCTACAGGGATTTTCAACTCTTATCCTTTTTGTAGGTGTTTTTCACAAACAAAGGTCATTTTATTTGTTGTACTGGCAAAGTTAATACTTACATAACTCACTTGAACAGAAACACAACCTATTAATTATCCAGAGCAGGATATAAAAAAGTACATTGAAAATTATCTGCTACTTTATCCATTTATAGCACTTAAGAAATAACCAAGTTGTCTCCTAATTGTCTTAAATATTTGTCCTCACCTGTAACTGTGGATTTTAAAAATAGACTTTGCAGCTATGCGCTGATATTCTTGATTTTTGTATTTACCTTAGGCTGAACATTAGGAAAGAAATTTTCACAGAAAGAGTGGTCAGACACTGGAATGTGCTGCCCAGGGAGGTGGTTGGAGTCGCCATCCCTGAATGTGTTGAAGGGTTGGTTAGATGTGGTGTTGAGGGATATGGTGTAGGGGAGAAAAGGGCTGATGGTTGGACTCAATGATCCCAAGGGTCTCTTCCAACGTGAATGATATTATGATTTTACCTTTAAAAGGAAGGTGTACTTCTGATAGGCTAGACTGTTTTTTTGAGGTTTAAGTGAAGACATATTTAGCCTCTATGTCTGAGCCTTCAATTGTAACTCATGGACTTAAATTTTTAATATATATTTCAAACTCAGAGTGTTGTCAGCTCCTCCTTTTCTAAATTATAAATTCAATAGAGGAATTTTGCTTGAATTGTAGAAAGACACGTGGAATGGGGCAGTATAATGCATTGGTCCAACAGATGGTTATACAGTCCTGCCTTTACCCGCCTTGTTCTCTCATGACAGAGTTATGTTTTAGGAAAAAACTAAAGCATTTTAGTTTAGTTTAGTTTAGTTTTAAGGAAACTTACTTCCTGCTGAAAATGTTGCCATAGCAATGAGCTATAAATCTGAAATTTCTAAAGGTTGACTTTATTCTGTCATCTGGTTTTCTGATAGAGATTCTTATCCATCAATCAGAAGAGCTGTTTTAGAAAGAAATTTCTGCAGTATCATAAATCCATTTCATTTGTTTCTTTGAAATACTTGTTTAACATGTTAGCTATTATATGACTGATCTTACAAGAGAGCTTTCTCTCCTGCTTAGACTTCTTCTTGTTTGCTTATTAATTTTTTTCTTAGTTATTTTCCCGATAATATCTTTAAAAAATTAAGCCACTATATTAAGTTTTTTGAGTTTGCTTAATTACCGCGTTGGCTTTTTACATCTGCATCAGGTGAGGAGATTGTACTATTTTCTTTTGGCTGCAGAAGTTGCTATAGCCGGCCATGCTTTTCTTATTCCAAGGTGAACCTGCTGCTCTGTTGCATGTGCTCCAAATCATTTCTTGGCAGATTGAATCGCAATTCTGTTTCTTCAATAAAGATTTCATTAAATGAGATGTATTCAGCAAGATTAAGTGTATTACACCTAAACAGAGATGGTTATTCAACCAAGAAAGGTTGAGAACTGATTGTAGTCCTAGGCAGAGGTTCCTTGGAGAATAAGCTGGAGTTTGCCATGGATCATGCCCTGGAAGTGAGTTGACAACATCACCCTGTTGTGGGGAAGCCCAAGAAAGGAGCAGCTGTTGTGTGACAATTAAACTGGAAGGATCTGTGCATTAACTATCATGCTACTTTAGTAGAGTAAATGGAACTGTTCCAGTGTGGGGAACCAGAGCCAGGGATGATTAGGGAGTTAGCACCAAGAGTAGAACGAAAGAAAAAGTTTTAAGTCCAGAGAATAGAAGAATAAAGGTGAGGAGAAGATGACAGAAGATAAAAAAATCTAATGTGTACAAAAGGTATTGAAAGGTAAACGTTAATAATTTGTCGGTTTGGAGACAGGACAAGAAGTAACTACCTGAATTTTCAGGAATGGAGTTCTAGGTTAGAGATAACAAGGAATTTCCTAGGTGGAAGGATGGTAAAGTGTTGTGAAAATTGTTTAGGAAAAGGTATGGCTCCATCAGGCTATATATTGCCCCATGGCTAGCTTTTATTCAAGCCTGGGTTCTTAATGTGTGAAGAGCTGCCCAAAGCCCAAGAGTTGCAAAAGCCAAAAGACAGGAGCAGATCATCTGGAGTGTTATCACAAACCATGTAATGGACAACCAGGGGATCAGGCCTAGTCAGCATGGGTTTAGGAAAGGCAGGTCCTGCCTGACGAACCTGATCTTTTTCTATGACAAGATGATCCAATTGTTGGATGAGGGGAAGACAGTGGATATTGTATACCTGGACTTTCAAAAAGCATTTGACCCTGTCCCCCACCAAATTCTTATGGAAAAGATGGCTGCTCGTGGCCTGGATGACCGTATGATCTGCTGGATCACACACTGTCCGGAAGGAGGGTCCCAAAGAGGGGTGCTCAATGGATGTAAATCCAGCTGGTGGCTGGTCACAAGTTTGCAGATGACACTAAGTTAGGTGGGAGTGTTAATCTGCATGAGGGCAGGGAAGCTCTGCAGGGGGACTTGGATAGATCAAATCAATGGGCCGATGTTCTTGGCATGGGCTTCAACGAGGCCAAGTGCCAGGTCCTGCACTTGGGCCACAACAACCCCATGCATCGCTACAGGCTTGGGGAAGTGTGGCTGGAGAGCTGCCTGGCAGAAAAGGACCTGGGAGTGCTGGTCGACAGGCGGCTGAACATGAGCCAGCAGTGTGCCCAGGTGGCCAAGAAGGCCAATGGCATCCTGGCTTGCATAAAAAATAGTGTGACCAGAAGAAGTAGGGAGGTGATTGTCCCCCTGTACTCAGCACTGCTGAGGCCACACCTTGAGTATTGTATCCAGTTCTGGGCACTTAAATACAAGAGAGATCTCAAGGTGCTGGAGTGAGTGCAGAGGAGGGCAACAAAGCTGGTGAAGGGCCTGGAGCATAAATCTTATGAAGAGCGACTGAAGGAGCTGGGACTGTTTAGTTTGAGGAAGAGGAGGCTGAGGGGAGACCTCATCACTCTCTACATCTACTTGAAAGGACATTGTAGAGAGGTTGGTGTTGGTCTCTTCTCACAGGTAATTAGAGATAGAACAAGAGGGATTGGTTTCAAGCTGCAGCAGGGTAGGTTTAGGTTGGACATTAGGAAAAAATTCCTCCCAGAAAGAGTGATCAGACACTGGAATGTGCTGCCCAGGGAGGTGGTTGAGTCACCATCCCTGAATGTGTTTAAGAATTGACTGGATATGGTGTTGAGGGATATGGTGTAGGAGAGAACTTTGTAGAGTGGGGCTGATTGTTGGACTCGATGATCCCAATGGTCTCTTCCAACTTGAATGATTCTGTGATTGACTGAGCTGCATCAAGGCTGTTGCCAGCCTTGGGGGAATCGCAGGTAGCCCCACTCGCTGTGAGAGCTGGCTGTATCATGCAGAGGCAGATTGTTTTATGTTACAAGCAGAATTCCTTTTAAAAAAAATGGTTTTAATGCTGTTGTAATTTCATTGTTTTGTTTTGGTCACACAGTTGTCCAATTTTTATTATGTTTTTTTCTGCTTGCTAGCGTGCCACTGGGGAATGGTTTTCCTGTTGAGATAAATGCCTTTGTTTTCCATTTCCTCTGCTATCATCTGGCTACCCTTCTTTATTACCATGGAAAGTTTTGTATGCACACTGAGAAGATAACCAGTTTAGGGTGTGCATTCAACACATGCAATAACACTTGTGTACCCTTTTTTTTTTTTTTTTTTTTTTAATAATCCATTTAAATTTTTCTGCTACCATGCAGTTATGTATTCAGTACATATCTCCACAGAGGAAGCAAATTTCTTTTATTTGATGCTTGAAGCATATTATAGTGTTTGTTTTCTATGGCCAAGAGTGGCAGGAGCAGCTTGGAGGAATGCTTGGGTCAGTCTTGAATACGTTTCATGGTAACGAACCACATAGAAATTATCTGTGCTAAGAATGATGGTGTGACCTGATGTGATTCTTCTTTTTTTTTTTTTCCCACTCCTGGATAAGGGATGCTCCTTTTTCTACCCCCACCTGTCCTAGGTGTTCAGAAGTGTTTAGAGGACAGACAGGGTCAGATACAGCCCCAAATTGAGTGAGTGCTTGAGCTCCTGCCAACTGACAGGTCTCAGAATGCTGAGGCTTATGTACTGCACCCAATGATATCAGCAGAGGGCAAAAGCCACTATAACCCTTCCATCTGCCTGATTCTTCCCTGCCTGACCACAAACAGCTGTCTAGACAGCATAAAGGATAAAGAAATAATTGCAGCGCTGTTTTAATACAGAGATTGGATTGCTAGGCTGTCTCAGTTCTTTGCTTTGCTGTTTTGTGATATCACTCTTGTAGCTGTTCTGCATCATTTTGTGATGGGAAGAAGGAGAAAGGTTAGTTATCTTTGTTGGGTTTAATGAAACACTTAATATGCACTTCAAAAAAACTTGAATTGGTGAAATAAAGAAATGGTTTGCTCAGGAATAAATTCTGCAAGTTTGAGTATGTGAAGGGTTTAATGTGTGATAATTCGCCCATCACCCTGTAGGAATCCTGTGCTTAAAAGGCAGAAACTTTCTAGAAACACTGCCTGGTTGTTTCAATAATTGGGTAACTGTCTCATTAGAGAAGGACAAAGTACAAATCTGTCAGACAGTGGACCAAGATGTTACTTGTATGAGATGGTGCATAAAAACTAGAGATTGCTAGAAAGTCTACACTGTTAAGTGCAAGGGAAGAAAATTATTTATGTTTTTATAGAGAGGAAATTGTACTGAAAAAGAAGTAATCTTGATTTTGCTTGGAATAAGAAAAAGATATTAAGAATAGACTAGAGGAATTCTTATTTGTGTACAAATCTTGGTGGGCCAGAGTCAAGGGCATAAGATGTATGGTTTTATTTGACAACTTTGTCTTGTCTTTATTTGCAAGTTTTTGTAATGGAAATTGTTGGAAAAGTTGGTGGCAAATACAAATTCCTAACAAAGCTTATATTGCTGATGGGCTGTGGCCATCAGGCTGTGTGCAAAGTCACCCTTGTCCATCTACTTCACTTCCTTCATCTGGCTTCTATTCCCTCTCATCTTGCTTGTAGTTGGTAGCTCTTTTGGGAAGGCTTGGATCCTCTCTATAAAGACTGTATGTGCTATGAAGGTGCAATCCCTGTTAATGCTCATGGGATTAACAGCAATAGCAGTAACAGAAATTAATGGTTGCAACAGGGTCTTTTTTTTTTTTTTTGACACAGACTGCGCTGACTTTCTCCATCACCACAAGTGGAGTGAAATTCTGCTGGAATTAGAAATTGCTTATTCACAGGTTTTTATGTTGGAGGTACTCTCCATGACACCTGAACACAAATGTAGGGCCGTCTGGCAAATAGTGACTTGTCACTACCAGAAGAAAATGTGATGCTGTGTTATGGCATTTCATGGTGCTCACAAGATTCCTGTCACTTGGCGTTTTCCATCTGATAATTTTGAGACTCTTCCATGCATCTTGTTCGTTTCAATACTGCCTTAATTTATCTGATCAAAGAAAGAACTATAGTGAAACTTGTAACTGCTTTTTAACTGAGATCGGTCAATTTTTCAAAAAGCCAATTAAAAAATAATACTGTTTTGAATGTTGGATTTGTTATTTAGATAGCTAATAGAAAGCAAATAAAAATTAAGTGCATAAATTATTCTGTGTATTAGATGAACATCATAATACTATCATCATAAAAAAAAAAAGTGTTTCTCTACAGCATAACATCTCTTTAGGATTGGAGTAAATATA
>VZTM01015172.1:39378-109819 GCA_013400555.1 Jacana jacana | reverse complement strand
CCCTCTACAGCTACATGAAAGGAGGGTGTAAAGAGGTGGCTGTTGGCCTCTTCTCCCAAGGGAATAATGACAGGACCAGAGGAAATGGTCTGAAGTTGCAGCAGGGGAGGTTTAGGTTAGATACTAGGAAGAATTACTTCACTGACAGAGTGGTCAGGCACTGGAATGTCCTGCCCAGGGAGGAGGTTGAGTCACCATCCCTGGAGGTATTTAAGAAATGTGTAGGTGTGGTACTTCAGGGCATGCTGTAGTGGCAGAGTTTGTCAGGTAAATTTTTTGTGTGTGTATGATTGATGACTTCTCAGCGATCCTTTCCAACGATGATTCTGTGATTATAACTCAAGCTATATCTTCCTGAAAAAAATGTTTCCATTCCCTGTACTTTGGACAGCCACATGACTAGTCAAACTTTCACTGAGGACTGGAGACCTACCCAAATAACTGGATAGGAATTAGCCAAAGCACCAGAGTATGCGGTACAGTGTAGACAATTCTGGGAAATCGGGTATTTAGCATTACGAAGTGGATGATTGGTTTTTTTGGGGCAGTGATTTTGGGTTTGAGTTTTTTTGAGATACTTCAGTTATGAAAGCATATTCGTCCTTCCTTGTCTATTACTTGAAGTCATGTTTATCTTTAGGAAATATTTTTACATGAACTAAAAAAAAAATTTATATTAATATTCTTGTGTTCAGGGGAGTGAAGCGTGAACAAATGATAGAAGCTGTTAAGGGTAAAACGTCATGTGTACTGGTGTGTTAAAATCATCTAAGTGTGAGACATAACAAGTTCCAAAGACTCCAGTGGTTGGCAACTTCCTCTTCCATCAGCAAGTTACATTATAAGGTTGTCCTTCTGATTCTAATAGTATTTTCAGTGATTTGTCCTGCAGCTTGAATATCAGTAGTACACCTCTTACGAACTTCAGTTTTGCATAAAACACTAGTAAAAAAAGCTCCCCTTTAATACTATGCCTACAGATTATACCCAACTTCTATACGGGAGTGAAAAGGCTCCTTTCAGGAGGCTATAACTGAAAAATGTAGGGTAGATTTGAACCATTAACCAAAGCATTTTTTTGAGCATCGGGAGGTGCTTATGTATGAAAAAACAAATACCACAAAAAGTGTTTTCAGCTCTGCTTTAAGTTCTAATGAAGCAGTGCAGACAATTTTCTGTAATTCCTGTGCCACGCTTGGAAATGTTATTGGTTTAGGCGTGATGTGTAATACTTTGCATTAAACCTCAGACACCGGCTAGTGCCAATTGAGAAAGGAAACTTTTTATTTTTATTTGTTGTGATACTTAAATAGCATGTGAAAACAACTATTGTTGGCCTGGATGTGTAGACAGTCACTTTTATAACCTTTTATTTTTTTGTCGTTCATGACAGACCTTCACTCCTCTAGTAGATAAGCTGGGTTTAGGCTCTGTGGTGCCAGTGGAGTTTCTTCTGGACAGACATTTACGTTTCCTGTCTGATGCTAGTGGATTACGTTTGTTTCAGGTATTTGAGCTGTGTTTAGTTAAAATGCTCTGTTTGTCAGATTACTTTTTTTTTTTTTTTTTTCCCTGTTCCACTTACATAGTCTTGCCTTTCTCCTTTCACTGCCCTGTCATGTGTTTGTTTCCCTCCTTTTCCAGGTGTTTCACTAACCTGCATCTGAATTGTAAAAGTCTTAGTTCCTCTCAGTATCTGTCAATTGGAGAGTGAGCTGTTAAGTATTGTGTAGCTGATAATTGCAATGGAAGTTTTGCAATAGCTTTTGCATGGCTGGTCTTTTTTTTCCTCCTTGTGTATTCAGCAGTGTTTTCTTCATTTTACTGGGATTTTTTTGGATTGTCAGGCTCTGAGAGCAGTCCAAGAAGAGTTGTCCCTTTAGAAACTATTGATTCTATTACCTTAAAAGACTAGACTTTTATATTAAAACTCTTTATTGTTGGCAGATGGGAACAGAGAGCCAAAATCAGATTCTGCAGGAACAGCCTTCACTAAGAGAATCTGTCAATGCATTGATCAGTGACCAGAAGCTTCAGGAGATATTTAGTAGAGGTGAGACTGTTTCTCTCTCAGAACTACTTTGTCATGGAACAGTTAGACTACGCTGGGATTTATGATGGAGAAATGTAATAGTATCTGTTAATGGTTGATTTGGGAGGCGATTTTTTTCTGTGTTGTTTTGCAAGTTCTTCACAAAAAAGCATTGCTTTGTCACAGATACGGGTGAACACGTACTGAGATAAAACCAGAAATATGATCACTGAAGATGTAGTTAAAGTAGGACAGCATATTATTGATAATGTCCATGTAGTTTTAACTTTTCTCTTATTTTAAGTTATAGTTTTGAATTTTTAAAATTTTAATCCTGTTGCTCGGTTCTGTTCTGTAATTCTGGAAATTTAGAAGTGAAATTTCTCTGTAGCTGTTGATTTTGGGGGCAAAAAGCCCAACAAAAAAGCTAAAACAACAAGCCACCTCTTGTTCTGTCAAATTCAGATTCTGACGTTTCGATAACGAATACGTGAATTGTTCAAGTTGCAAATGTAGTGTGGCTGTGGCTGCTTAGCATAGAGTTAATACCTTAACTGTTGTCTAAATTGTGTGGTAGAGTTAAGCCCTATTTCGGCTTTTGTTGTCTGAGTGGAGTCTTCAAGTGCTAAAAAGATTTTCCACCCAGAATTTGGGGTCATGGGCCACGTGGCCACTCTTGGTGTAAGCCACTGTATCACATTTGAAGGATGATCTAATTCTTAATGGGGATTTGGTGTCTAAATAAAATGTTTATTGATTAAAATGCTGCAAGGACTGTACTTCTTACATGAGCAAGTAGCTTCAGAATTGCCCGGTTGGGAGCCGCCTTCTGAAGCGCCTAGTTGTGGTTGTATCTACTGCAGCTGTTGGATCGTGTGCATTTTGGTGATCTAATATTAAAGAGGTTTTTTTGTCTAGGGTAGGAGGAAATCTCTGTGTGCTGACATGGAGAGTGATGGCGGGGTCAGAGGAAACCTTTCTGTAGATGATCCTTTACCCATGTCAAAGAAGTGAGACTGATGGGTTTAGAGAGATGGGGTATTTGTGCAGTTCATATTACATTTTCCATGGTTACAAATACATGCTTCTATTCTGAACTGCACACAGTTTCTACTGGGATTTGGTGCAACTGGACTGAGTCAGAATGCTATGAGTGTCCCCTGAATTGATGCTTTGTAATTACTGACTCAGATTAGAAAGCAAAAGGCTTTTAGGAGTCTCTATCTAGCTTGGTTTTGTTAGAGTGAGTTTATTTTAATCTTTCACATCTGTTTTTCACTTTTAAACTGTACTGATTTTGTCTTTACAATAGCGCTTACTGAATTTTTACAATGGAATGCTTGGTTTATGCAGGATTTGCAGCCGAAGCCCTCATGTTTTAATTTCTCTTCACCTGGAAGGTGACACTTCAAGCCCTACCCATGTGAACAGAACTCTTTTTATTGTGTGACTCTTAACTAGTATGACAGAAATCTTGGCTGGAAAATGTACTGAAAGTCCTTCTTTTCCAGGCCCTTACAATGTCCAAGGCCAAAGAGTTAAGGTATACCAACCGGAGGATGAAAATAGCTGGCTCTGTGGTGTTGTAAGCCATCAAGACCCAATGACTCGTCTTATGGAGGTGTCTGTGACTGAGGTAAAAATGAATGCTACTTTGGTGTTCCAAAAATACCATTCCTCAATATCTCATGGAGAATGACAGCTTCACCAAAACTTGTACTTTTGATTCTTTGCTATTTGATTTAAAAGATGTGTCATTATTTATGCTGTGAATCACAGATTTTTTTTTTTTTAATTATTTTTTCTTTTTCTTATGCTGACTTTCCACAATAAATGATGATACATAGCCCACTTCTATAGAAGAAGCTATCAGAATTTCTTTGGAAATCAGTGCTATTTCAAAACATACTGGAAGTGGCTTTCTGGATGGGAGAGGGTGCTGATGTACAGAACCTTCTGGGTCTGTTAATGGTGTGTGGTCTCCCTGTGCCTTCTCTTGACTGCTACCTGTCAGTTTTCAAACAATTTTGAAAGAAGTGTAGAATAGACAACAAAGCCTTAGTCAAAATTGGTTGATGTATTTTAGATTAGGCTCTGTTGGCCCTGTTCCTATCAGTAAACCTGGTGAGTGTTGTAAGCAGCACAGAGAATCTGTGTACTGCTGGAGTTGTCTGGTTTGTATTTGTGCAGCCTAACAGTTCAGTCTACAGCAGCCCACTCAATGGTTTCCTTTTCCAGGAGCAGATAGGAATATGTCTGTGGTGTTTTGTGTAAGTTGCTGTAGCAGCAACACCCTTCTCAGGTTTTTGGGTCCTGTCCTGTGTCTCGTGCCCCTGCCCCCTTAGCCTTTTCCATATGCAGTAACATTCATATGCAAAACAAGTGTGCTGAACATGCCCAGTAAATCTAGTGTACACACGCAGTAATCGGGCACCCTGACTATTGGATCAATTGCTGGTGCACAGGAAAAAAAGTGTACTAATGTGGTAAATAAATACAGTACTTTGGAGGGGCACCGAAACTGTGGATTATATGGCTTCAGCAGATACTGGCCAGGAAGCATGCAACTTACTGTGCATCTCAAAAGGTAACCTCCAAGCACAGTTGCGGAGATTGGGTATTCATCGCTCCCTTTCATAGAGTCATAGAATGGTTTGGGTTGGAAATGACCTTAAAGATCATCTAGTTCCACCCCCTGCCATGGGCGGGGACACTTCCCACTAGACCAGGTTACTTTTGGGAGATGCTAATAAGGATAATTAGTACACATCAAGGTGTTTTGTTCCAGAAGGCTTTTGTACACCTAGCAGAGTGAATGTGTAGAAGGCTAGAATGACACTAAAGCAAATATAATAAGAGCTGTATTTAATGGGATTAATGTCTCTAGAGATGCTCAGTGGAACAAATATGCAAGGAAACAGTGGTAGGAATCAAATCTGAAAGTTTTTGAGATAGAGAAGGAGCAAAAGAATAGAAGGTAAACTGGAAAGCTGTAGTATTATTAAAGTAGTGGAACAGAAAGAAAACGGGAGAGGAGCTGCAGAGTAACCCTGTGTTTAAGTGCCTCTTATGTTGAGACTATATACTCTGAATTAAAAACTAACCTCCTCTTTTCTTCCTCCCACCTCCTCAATATCTATCTGCATAAAAATTAGAGTGGTGAAATAAAGTCGGTGGATCCTCGACTGATTCACGTGGTGATGGATAACACTTCTCCAAGCGAGGTACGACAACAGTTCGGGTCTTGTATATATGGTGTGAAACTCCATAAAGATTACGGTATAAAACATCTAAAACATGGAAACAACTGAAAACTTATGCTATGCTTACCGTAAGCTTTTGGGGAGGAAATTGGCAATTGGAAGAGGAAAATGTTCTTTACCACTTTGAGAGATGGTCATAGCTTTGTTTGAACAATCTTCTTCATTCAGGTCTGTTTTACCAAGTTCAAGCACGGATCTTGTGGGGGTTTCAATAAACGTGGCTGCTGTGCTCCATGTTAAGGCAGAGATAAAGAATGGCTCTGTGTTCACTTGCCTATTTCTAATGGGATCACTCTATGCTTCTTCACAGACCTTCACAAGCTTGTGTGCTTGTGGCATTTCATTATTCAGTTGAGAGGTTCCATGACAGCATCTGAATATGTGTTTTTACCTTAGGCTAAACAGCAAGCTGTCTCCTGGACTTAAATATTGTAGGCTTTGGGTAGTGGACAAAGTATGCCCTTCAGAAGGACTGTGGAGATTAGACTAATAGCAAAAATTAGCGTGCAAATAGTTTTCATACGTTAGCAAGAACTATGTTGGAGTATGACCATGTTGCATGTTTCCCCAAATCTGCCATGAATATGGTATGTGCTACTTTGCTGTAGCTCCTCAGCTACAAACCTTATTGTGAAGGTCCTTTCCTAGTACAAAAAAGGCGAGACTGCACTTATGCTTGTGTTCCGTGTTCAGTCTCTTTCTTTAGATGTCTCAATTACTGATTGAATGTTCCTAAGCTTAAGAGCACTGTAGGGTATGCTGTTCTAACAGAATCTTGGAGCAGGTATCCTGATTGTTCTGTTTAGTGAATGCACGGTTCTGTCTTTTACAGGGAGGGGGCCTAAAAGCGCCTAAGTCATCTAAAGGGAAAAAGAAGAAAGAAAGTCTGGAGGGAAAGGATGGACGGAGGAGGAAAAATGCTTCAGATTCTGGGTGTGATCCCGCAACAAAGAAGCTGAAGGACAGGGGCGAGGTGGACAGTAATGGCAGTGATGGAGGCGAGGCAAGCAGAGGTCCTTGGAAGGGAGGCTCCAATAGTGAAACAGGACTGGATCCAAGGGCCAAACAGTTGCCTGCCTTCATTCCTCAGATTAATCGCAATATTCGCTTTGCCACTTACACCAAAGAGAACGGCCGAACACTTGTAGTTCAGGATGAGCCAGTTGGCAGTGACACACCGTTGCCCTTCACTCCATTTTCATCAGTGGCTGGACAGGCGTTACTAATTGGATCTGGATGTAAAGAGACAGGAAAATCACTGGAACAGAGTGGCCAAGGCATAGTGACTTCTGCACCTGCAGTTACTACAACTGCTTTGACGCCGACAACTGTGAGAATCTCCGATACCAGTTTGCCAGCAGTTACTGGGCAGGAGAAACTGAAACCAGGCCGATCGCAGGCCCAGGGAGAGGTGAGTAGATCACAATCCAGCACGTTCAAGAAAGACGTATATTTGCAATAGATGTTCTGCAACATACTGCTCTTAGAAGGTGTGTCTTTGGTACTGAGAAAACTACTTTTCTCTGACGAATGCCTCTCTTCCCAAAGGAAGCCTTTCTGTTACCTTATCTAAAAAAAAAAATAAAAAATTCCAAAGAAAATGAAGATACTTGGCGGTAGAGTTGTAAGAGACAACTTTTTAGCAGTCTTATCTTTATCTTATCCTTAGCACTCTGAAAAATGGGGCCTTAAAAATCACTTCAAGCACTGTACTTAATACAGTTAATTTTGTGTCATATGGAAGATAATACTCAATATTTCTTGCCTTTATATAAACAAATATGTGTGAGAATGTGCTTGAGACAGAGTTGAACATTTAAGTTACTTAAAAAAAATAAAAAGTCTCAAAACCAGAAAGACAATGAGACTACATTTAAAGTACCTTTTCTAGATGCCCAGTTTCTCTGTTACAACTATGATTACCTCTGTAGTAGAAAATGAGCAGTCTCATCATATACTACCTAGGGACGAAAAAAAGGAAATAAGTAAAGCATTTGAAATGGGTACCTTTATAATAAATTTTAATAAAGAGCTCAGTTCAGTAGCAGCTTAAAGACCATTCAGTTATGCCTTTGGTTTCAAGGGGAAGAGTGGAAAAATAGAAGGGAGACACTTAAAATAAAAATAGAAGACTTTTAAAGTAATCCTAAAACTTATAAAAACAAAATTAACGGCCCTCCCCTCAGTAGGTATAGCAAAAATTAAGAAACTCATGGGCTACTGTATAAAAAAGTGAAGAAAATGGGAGATACGTTAGAGAACCCAAGGTGGTTGCCAGGAGGTTAAATGGTTTACTCTCATGTATGTCTTCTGTATTAATTAGCAAATGGAATGGGGAAAAGGTGGGATGTTCACCTTGGGATCAGGATTCCTACAAAGAATAAAAAGAGAAATAGAATTGTGGAAGACGGGAGTGTTGCATAATTAAATGCTTGTATGGCAGTATAACCTGCTCTCTCTTCCACCACCCCCGCCCCCAAATTTAAAGAAAAAAAGGTCAGAAGTGGAACAGCTAAAAATTGTGTAGGTGAACAGTCAAAATTCTGTATCATCAATGGTATTAAGGAATATCTTTAGTTGTACTGAGAAATTTTGGTACCACATCTTTAGTCATTCTCTCCACCCACAAATCATTATTTTAAATCATTAATAATCTGGCTGCAGAATATGCAAGCCAGGCCACTAATCCATTTCAAACTATTTTCTTTGAGGGAGAAAGCCTGACAGTAATCAGTAAGAGTATTATAGATCAGATGTGTTACTGTTTCAGACTGTCCACGTTAGCATGGTGTGGTTTGATCCCCGAGATCATTTAACAAGCTTGGTTTGCATTCATATTTATATGCTTTTAAAAATTGTTAGAACTCACTTTTGGAAAATTACTTTGAAAATATCTGAAATCCTAATACCTTGAAGATGCACCATGGGGGACATTTTTATGTTATTAAAGTTATTACAGCTGGTGGCTGATAACAAGGAACAAGCTAAACATGAGTTCTCAGTGTAATAGGTGTGCAATCACACTAATGTCCGGTAAGATGTCTTGTACAGAGGCTGTGGTTCTATTTAACATGGCCTTGGAATAAAAGTGTGTTAATCATGTGTATTCCTCATGAGAAGAGGAATAGAACTGCTGAGTGAGTTGCAGAATATAATCAGTTACAGTAGGCCTGTAAGAATTGGAAAATCTGAATAAGTATCAATTGAGAAGAGAGCAAGTGAATATTCCATGTTGCAGTTACAGGTCTAGTAGAAATCCGCAATTCAGAAAACTTCTCCAGTATTTAAGGGCTGTAAAAATTAAGCCCTTTGTGCTTAACCTCTACTCAGTAATCCCCTGGAAGGCACCACAGCATAGGCATCTGTCTGCTTGTTGGCAGCCACGGAACAGTTTGTTCACTAACTGCTATACAGCTTTGTTTAATTAACATGGTAAACGAAGTTAATTATTTCGAGGGTGCTGGTTAAGTGGGAGAAGCTTATCAGGATAATCTTGGGGGAGCGTGAAAGACAGAAAATTATCGACGAGCGGTTTCAATTAACGTTCCCTGCTTGCTGATATGAATTAAAACAATCAGCATTTTAAATAACTTGGGTTTTGTTTTTTTTGTTTAATTCACCTTGTCTTGAGTCTCACTTCTGTTGTCAGTCGTGGTGAGACATACAGTGTTCGTTTTCTCCATGTGGATTTAGCGCTCTGGACACCGTTGGCTCATTAGTTTCAATGGCTTGTACTCAGGAAAAATTAGTCTAGCAGACTCTTTAAAATTGTTCCTTCATTATAAATAATTCTGCTGGAAGCTTCTATTACAGGTGAATAAGGAGAATGCTAATTGTACAATTAGATGAATCAAACAAGAATCCTTCAATAGACTCATGCTTTTTAATTGTTTTTTCAGAATTCACGAAATTCACTTTTGGCCTCTTCTGGATTTGGAGTGTCTCTCCCAACTGCTCCCCAGTCCTTGGTATTTGGGGGTGGAAGGAGCCAGTCAAATGGAGTGGTGGCTCCAGAAAGCAAGCCTTCTGGATTTCCTTTTGGCTGTAGTACTGGACAAGAGGCTCAGAAAGATTCTGATCTGTCCAAGAACTTGTTTTTTCAGTGCATGTCCCAAAATCTACCTTCCAGTAACTACTTCACGGTCATTTCAGAGAGCTTGACTGAAGAAGCCTCTAGTCGAGACTCTTTCAAGCAGTGTACAGAGGGTGTGGGTGCTGGGATCTGTAAAAGTAAAATTCTTTCAGCGGACACTAAGCCAGGAGCCCAGTCTGGCAGTTCTGTGGAGCGGAAGCTGCCTGTGGAATCTATGCCTACCCTTACTCCAGCTTTTTCACGAAGTCTGTTGAATACTCGCCCCCCAGATAGTCATGAAAACCTATTTTTACAGCCCCCAAAGTTATCAAGGGAGGAACCCTCAAACCCTTTCCTGGCATTTGCTGAGAAAGCAGAACTTAGTCCTTTTAGTGGCTTTGCATCTTCATCTCAGACAGGAGTTTCTACTCCCCCTACACCTGTGGGTCATAAGGCTACTTCTGGCTGGCCGGAATCACTCACCTCTGCAGATGCTTCTCTAGCTAAGAAGAAAACCTTGTTTATAACAACTGACTCCTCAAAGATGATCTCCAGTAATCCTGGTTCAACAGTTGCTGCTGGCATTCAGGGCCCTTCCACTGTAGGGAATGGCCGTTCCAGCTCTCCGACCGCCAACCTGACACAGCCTATTGAGATGCCCACACTTTCCTCCAGCCCTACAGAAGAAAAACCAGCTGTGGGGCCTGGGCAGCAGGACAATCCTCTTCTGAAAACTTTTTCTAATGTTTTTGGCAGACATCCACCTGGCTTTTTCTCTTCACAGGCAGAGTTTCCCCAGGAGAACAAAGCCCCTTTTGAAGCTGTGAAAAGGTTCTCTCTAGATGAGCGGAGCTTGACATCCAAACAGGACTCGGACTCAAGTACCAATAGTGACCTGTCAGATTTGAGTGACTCTGAAGACCAGTTGCAGGCCAAGGCTTGTATGAAGGGAATCCCAGACCACCTGATGGCAAAGCTGGGCCCCAATGCTGAGCGCAATGCTGAGCTGCTGCTGGGCAAAGGGAAAGGGAAGCAAACCCCAAAGGGCCGGCCCCGCACAGCTCCCCTGAAAGGTGATGACTTGAGTGCAGGGTGTCTTGGAGAGCACAAGGAGGTGGGATACTGGGATACGTCCTGTGTGATGAACTAACCACAGGTGTAAAGCTCAGTAGGCAGCACACAGGTTATTTACAAGGCTTGAGCTTAATACTTCTTGTATGTGAGTTAACATGTTCACTTTGAGAAATGTTTACGCATGTGTTTTATCAGGACAAAAGTGTGGTATGCTGCAGACTTGAACAGTCTTCCTGGTTTTACATGGGTATGAGCATACAGATCTCTTAAAATAGGATTATTTGGGGCAGTACCCTTTTGCTCTTGCAGTTAACTAATGAATTTTTACTTCTGCTTTGCCTCACCCAGTTGGCCAGTCTGTACTGAAAGATATGAGTAAGGTGAGGAAGCTGAAGCAGTCAGGTGAGCCTTTTCTCCAGGATGGCTCTTGCATCAATGTAGCTCCACATCTGCACAAGTGCCGGGAGTGCCGTCTGGAGCGGTACCGCAAATTTAAGGAACAAGAGCAGGACGACTCAACTGTGGCGTGTCGCTTCTTCCATTTCCGGAGGTGCTCAAATTCTTCCTTCCTTCATATGTAGTCTGTGGGCAGAGTTTGGACCATGTCCAAGCACAAAGTAATTATCTTTTATTTATTTAATGTGCTTGGGTACAATAACAAAGATTTTGAGTGTCTTGCATTTTCCCCACATCAACCTGAGTGGAGTTTCCCCCCTGGGTGGGAAGAGCTGCTCTCGGAAGATACAACCATGTTCTGCTAAGGGAACCTCCAGGCCCAGCTCAGGAGATCAAATTTGCTTTATTGGGTGGAATTTAACTGCTTGATAGCAGTTTGTGTGCAATTACTGTTCTCTCTCCCTTTCGTAAGGAGTTCAGTATGGATATAAAATTTTAATTCAGTCAACAAGTAACTGAACATTGCCAGCATAAGGCTAATGTTTGACTAGGTTTTGTTGAGTATAAAACTGATTTGTAGGAGTAGAACACTGTGTTTTCTCCCAATGTTCTCTGCATCTTACTGTTTTTTGGCCTGTCCTGCATCTCTTAATCTTCCTTAACTGGCTATTCTAGTAAGTGCTATGCAGCTTTTTCCAAAAGGATGTTTGTTCACTTTCTGGCATATAAAGGATGAAGTGAATTTTTAGTATGTGCCACCCATCCAGTAAGGATTATAGCTGCTTCTCTTCCTGAGCCTGTTAAAAAATAATCCAGCTTTGAGGTTGAAGACGAGATTGGTTTTGCTCAAAAATGAAGTTACCTTTAATATTGGTAGGAGATGTTCAGAGTTCTGTAACTGGTGTTACACCTTTTACAGTGCAAAGACTAGGAGGGTCAACAACTACTGATGGAACAGTTGTGACTTGTCTCTATGGAGAGCAGTGGCCAGAACAGTGGGTGCGATAAGAACTTCTGTATGTCTTGTAATATGCACTGTTAGAACAGTTGCCAAGTGCTAGTGGCCCTAACCAGAACTGAAATACTGGTTTCCCAAAAATTGCGAAATAACTCTCCTGAGTTAAACTAGAGAATGAGTACCATGCAAAATTTTACAAGCAGCATCATGCAGCAGCTCAACAAATTTGTCATCTCTTTCTATTAATACTATGGAGAAATGTAGCTTACCAAGCTGTAGTGTTTTCCTGTATGTGGAATTTTCCACCAATGCTTACTGGGACCTTGGGGATTTGTTCTAGTGGGTTTTGCTGTTGCCTTTTTGTATCTTATTTTCTGTGCTATTTAGATCTATATAATAATTGTACTTGCTGTACAGTATAACACCCTAGCTTCAGCCTTTTTCTGCCCCCTCCTGGGTTTATATGCCAACATAGATGGCATTATAAGGCATTATGAGCATCTTCTCAATTACTCTGTCCTGTTTTCTGCAGGCTGATATTTACCCGGAAAGGTATTCTTCGAGTAGAGGGTTTTTTGAACCCACAACAGAGTGACCCTGATGCCATGAGCCTATGGATTCCTTCCTCCTCCCCTGCAGAGGGGATTGATCTGGAAACTTCCAAATACATCCTGGCCAACGTTGGGGATCAGTTCTGCCAGCTCGTTATGTCAGAGAAGGAGGCAATGATGATGGTGGAGCCACATCGTAAGCTGGGATTTTGACGTGTTTTTTGTCCATCTTCTCTGTGTAATGTGTGTACAATGCAGTGGAATAGAGTTGAAAGTGTAATGTAATTTCTTGTTAAAATGCTTCTCCTTTTCTTCTAAAGAGAAGGCTGTATTCATTTCCTTGGGGGGTGTGTGACTGTGGGACTAGTATTTGGGATTTTTTCTTTTGGATCAATAAAACTTTGCTACTGAGGAAGTTAACAGTAACTTCTCAGAATATCATTAAATTATTTTCTCAATAAATAGATGCCAAAATTAGCTGACCCATACTCCTAAGAAAATAGAAATAAGTCCAGAACACTTGCTACACTGACCAGCTGTGCTTCAATGAGCAGCTTTTCTTATTCCTAACCTATTACACTCCGGGGACATCATGTAAAAGCTCAGGGGTTTCTAGGGCGGGAGTAGGACCTGCGTTCAACCTGCAAGGACTCAGCTGAGCAACTGATTGTCAGTGTTGCTGCTGGCAAGGGGTGGGTTTTTTTTCCCTAAAGGTACCCAGTTTAGCCTGTCACATGAATAGCTCTGAATATCTGATTTTTCCCTTTAGCTTCTGTGGTGTACAATGGCGGCAGCAATTTGGAGAGGACTTCCCCTTCCTGAGCAAATGTGTTGGTTTAGGAGCCAGAGTTGATAGGCATCCAATTAGTAAAACGAAATATGCTTGCTTTATAGTTTTATAAGTTCAAATTATTTGTTTGTAAAACTAGCAGAAGTTTTATGATTTTGCTGTAAGTTCCATAAGTGCTTCTTGAAACTCGGTTACTACAGAACTTTGTAAGGTGGTCCGTTTCTTTGTAAAGTCTGCATTTTGGGACTTGACTTTACTTGCCCTTAGAAATGGGGATTTTAATTGTGCCATAGGACTAGCAACTCAAAGAATGTATCTCTGGATGTAAAAAATATGTGTTTCTATACTCTGAGCTCAGGTAATGTTTCGGTGAATTATTTCTTATCAATGTTAGTGTGATACTCTCAAATTAGGTGGGAGAAATGCAAAATGTCAAAGCAATAATTTCTAATGTTCCCTCTCTTTATAGAGAAAGTGGCATGGAAGCGAGCAGTACGTGGCGTGAGGGAAATGTGTGATGTATGTGAGACAACGCTCTTCAATATTCATTGGGTTTGCCGCAAGTGTGGTTTTGGGGTCTGTCTAGACTGTTACCGTCTCAGAAAGAATCGTCCGCGTAGTGGTGAGTACTGTATTTTTTTCCCCAACTGGAATCTTTGACCTGTCTGCCTTTCAGTGGAGTTAGTTTCTGGGAAGCTGCTGAAGGTTTTGTGGGAGAGGTATTGAGGATCAGCTTTGAAGGCTGGAGGCTTGGAACTTCAGCAATACCGTCTTACGTGCTTCTTTTCCATTCTTTGCTTCCTTAGATACCTGTGTTTTATCTATTTGTTTAGAATTTGGTTATTAAAATTACAACATCAACAGGCATAGGCTGTGTACTCAGACCACTATATAGTTCCATCTTTTCCTCAGGAGGTATAAGAGAAAAATTAAGTAACATTTCAGAACCGTGACAAGAAAGAATTAGTAAGCAGCCATTACAGAGATCTCTTTTCTGTAAGAAGGAGTTAGAATGAAGCAGAAACATTCTGAATTGTAAAGTTGTAGTGACTTCTGTACAAAATTTTACTTTTTTTGTATCTTTATTCCAGAGACAGAGGAAATTGGTGATGAGGAAGTCTTCTCATGGCTGAAGTGTGCAAAGGGTCAGTCTCATGAACCAGAGAACCTTATGCCGACACAGATCATTCCTGGTACAGGTAATGCTTAAAACCTGAAAGGAAAATGTCCAAATTTTGTCTCAATTCTGAGCAAGAAAGTGGAAAACATTATAAGACAGTTGGTGTTCTAGGTGATGCCTCTTCTAGCATGGATTTAGAGGAGAGTTCCACTTACTACAGTAGAAAGGTTGAAGGGAAGGTAACCCAAGTCATATCAAGCTGTGAGTTTCAAGTGAACACCCTTCTCATACTAGCTGCAACTTCTTGTGCTCAGCTGTTTGCAGTTCTATCAGTAAATTTGGTTAACTCGCAAGAAATACTTTTTCTGTTGCGGGGATGGAAAGTAAAAGGTCAGTGCTGACCATTAATTTGACTCTTTACGTAACTGGCCCTAAAGATCATGGAATCATAGACTGGTTAGAGTTGCAAGGGACCTTAAGGAGTATCCAGTCCCACCCTTCTGTCCAGGGACATCTCTGACCAGACCAGGTTCCTCGAGGCCCTCTCCAACCTGGCCTTGAACCCCTTGGGGATGGGGCAGCCACAGCTTCTCTGGGCAACCTGGGCCAGGCTCTCACCACCCTCAGAGTGAAAGATCTCTTCCCTGTGCCCAACCTACACCTACCCTCTTTCACTTAAAAACCGCTTCCCCTTGTTTTGTCACTACAAGCCCTAGTAAAACGTCTCTCTCCGTCTTCCTTATAATCCCTTTTTATGCATTGAAAGGTCACAATAAGGTCTCCCTGGAGCCTTCTCCAGGCCGAACCACACCAACTGCCTCAGCCTTTCTTCATCAGAGAGGCGTTCCAACCTTCTTGCCGGTTTTGTGGCCCTCCTCTGGACCTGCTTCAACAGGGCCATGTCTGCCTCATACTGGGCACCCCAGAGCTGGACACAGGACTCCCAAGTAGTGTAAAGGGGCAGAATCCCCTCCCTCACCCTGCTGGCCGTGCTGCTTTTGATGTAGCCCAGGATACAGTATGCCTTTCTGGGCTGCAGGCACACATTGTCAGCTCACATCCAATTTTTCATCCACCCCTATCCCCAAGTTCTTTTTTGACGGGCTGCTCTCCATTCCTTCATCCCCCAGTCTGTATTGATTTTGGGGGGTGTCCCAACCCAGATGCAGGACCTTGCAGGACTTGGCGTTGTTGAACTTCATGAGGTTCATGTGGGTCCACTACTCAAGCTTGTTGATATCCCTCTGAACGGCATCCCTTACCTCTAGTGAATCAGCTGCAGCACTTGGCTTGGTGTCATCCACAAGCTTGCTGAGGATGCACTCAGTCCCACTGTCTGTCATTAATGATGATCTTAAATAATATTGGTGCCACTAAGGACCATTAAGGGACAACACCTGTTACTGATTTCTAGTTGGACATAGAGCCATTGACTGTAAGTCTTTAGATGAAGCCATCCAGCCAATTTCTTATCCATCAAATAGTCCATCTGTTAAACCTGTATCTCTCCAATTTAGTGGCCAGAGTGTTGTGGGGGACCATATTGAAGGCCTGACAGAAGTCTAGGTAGATGACATCTGTTGCACATCCCTTGTCTGATGATATAGTCATGCCACTGAAGAAAACAACTAAGCTAGTTGGGCTTAGATGATTTGCCCTTGATGAACCTGTGTGGCTGTCTCTAGTCACCTCCCTGTCTTCCATGTGTTTTGGCATGTCTTCCAGCAGAACCTGCTCCGTGGTTTTACTGTGCACTGCGGTGAGGCTGACTGGTCAGTAGTTCCCAGTGTCCTTCCAGGTGTGATATTTCCCTTTTCCCAGTCACTTGGACTTTTTCCCATGTCAAATTCAGCTTCAGCTGTGCCTGAGCTTTCCTGATCCCATCCCTTCGCTTCCAGGCAATGTCCCTATATTCTTCCCAGAATATATGTCTCTGGGAACAACAGGTCCAGTAATGCTTCTCCTTAGGTTGGGCTGCCTGTCCCCTGGATTAAGAAGTTATCTTTGACACACTCCAGAAGTCTCCTTGACTGCTTACAGCTTGCTGTGCTGCTTTTCCAGCAGATGTCAGTGATTGAATTTTCCCATTAGGATTAGAGCCTACGAGCGTGATGCTTCCTGTAGTTGAAGAAAGAACACTGAGCCAACAGGCGCCCCTTGGTCAGGCAGCCTGTAGTAAACACCAGCAGTGAGGTTTTCTGTGTTGGTTTGGCCCCTAATTTTTACCTATACACTTGAAACTTGTTCCTTGCTGTTTTCGAGGATAGCTCTGTGCTGTCAGTCCGTCCTCTTCCATAGAGAGCAGCCACCCCGCAGGGCTCCACTTGTGCGATTCATCCCCTGTGTCTCAGTGATAGTGATTAGATTCTAGTTGCACAGCAAATTGTAGTTTCTCCTGCTTGTTACCCGCATTGCATGCATTGATGCTCTTTAGTGAGGCTACCAAACTTGTCAGCTCTTGAGGAACATGCCTGAATTCGTTTGAGGCATTTCACAAGTGTTTCCCCGTTGGTTCCTAATACGTCAGCAGCCCCTGGCTCTTCTCTGTTCCTCAAATATCCATTCCCTTCCCCGACTAAATCCAGCTTAAAGCTCTCCATGTAAGTCTGGCCAACTTGTTGGCAAAGATTTCCTTGCCCTGCTTGGGCAGGTGAGTCCCATCGACTCTCAAGAGACCAGGCTTCTCAAAGATAGGTTAGCAGTCATAGGAGTCAAAACCTTGAGTATGGGACCGGCCACGCAGCCAGGCATTCACCTCTTCAGTTCATTCCCTGCTTCTTCCTGCTGGGAGGACAGAGGAGAACACACCCTGCACTCCTGATCCTCTAACATTGCTCCAAGGCATATATAGTCTCTTGATGATTTGAAGTTGCCTCATTGCAGTCTCACTGAACCCTACATGGAATAGCAGGAGCAGATGATAATCTGTAGGGTTTGATGGCCTCTCAGTGGCATCACGAAATTACTGTTAATACAGTTCTCCGTGCTATTTAGAGACAAATGTCATGTTATAGTATCTTAAAGACACTTAGCAGTAGTACTAAAAAAAAACCCTACCCCTTTGAATATATATTAGAGGTAAAGCCTTGGTTTTATGTTTCTTTGTGTGATATTAAAGATTTTAACTTCATTTCCAGCGCTTTACAATATTGGAGACATGGTTCATGCAGCACGAGGCAAATGGGGTATTAAAGCCAATTGTCCGTGTATTAACCGGCAGAACAAATCTGTGTTGAGACCAGCTGTCACTAATGGAATATCACAGGTAGGTAACTAAAATTGCCTTGTTTGACAGCATATTTCTAAGACTAAGACATTAGGTCCTGTAGACTATCGTGAAACATAAAAATAGTTTTCTCCATGCGTATTCAGAGTGTTTTAGCCAGCAAGAATGATCTGGGACAGTTTTCAGGGATGCATGCTTCAGCTGTTCTTTACTAAGTGGATATTTGGGCTAATGCTTTTATGTGAAGCTGAGTAGGAAGCCATTCATGTTGATGCTGTATCTTGAAATGAACCACTATGTCTAGCTTGCAACACGTGCGTTAATTTTTTTGTGCTTCCTGAATGTTATGTGGAGCAGTTTTGTTACTGTTCACACAAAAGTCCTCCTGTAAAAAAAGAAATCAAAAAGCCTGGGCTTGTGTTAAAAGATGACTAAAAGATGGTGTGCTAAGGATTCACAGCACAGTACAAGCTCTAATGCACACAGAGAAGCTTCTACACTCTGCTGCTACATAAGCATAGAGAAACTCTACTGTGCTCTTGAAGCAAACAAACAAAAACAACAAATAAATGCATTGTCTAACTAAAATGTCTCCCAGGTCAAACTCTTCCCTTTATTCAACATTTAGCAGTTGTTTATATTTTTGTTTTAGCTTCCGATTGTAAATCCCAGTGCATCAACCTCTGGAAATGAGAGCACCTTTTCCCCTGGAGCAGGGACAGCAGGAGTGGGGCAACCAGAAACAGACACTGGTCCAAAATCTGAAGCAGCTGATGGTAGGATAGAAGAATCTGCAAAAACAGAGACGTTACCAGCCAATAGCACTGGTGAAATAAAGACTAACAGACCCCTCTGTCCAGAAACAGCTCCATCGTCAGCCTTACACTGGCTTGCAGATCTAGCAACGCAAAAAGCAAAAGAAGAAACGAAAGGTGAGCAGAAGGCATGCCCTCTGGGGCTGGAATTAAAAGATAGATGATAATGTACAGCTTGGTTGCTGCCCTTTGTGAGAGTGCCTAGCCCTAAATAGAAAAGACCATGGTTATTTCGATTCCTTTGCCTCTTAGAACCAGTTTTCTTTTACAGGCCTAGAAATATGCAAAGCTGGGAAGATGATGATATAACTGAAGATAAAAATATTGTCTTGTCACTCCCAGTTTATTTCAGTGCCAGTTCTTGTATCAATTTTCTAAGTAATAAGCAGCTGATATCCTGATGTAAAATGATAGTATTTGATTTCAGATGCAGCTTTGTCACTTTATAACTATCAAAGTAAATAAAGCTGGTTTGTGTACTATGGGAAGAGTGCATTTCTGAAGAATTGAGGGAGTAGAGCCTACTTGGAGGGTCAGAAGAAAGCTTAGAACTTCTTTAATATTTGATAGTTTTGAGTATGATTCTCAATATGAAATAGCAATTTACAGAATACACCTCCCAGCTGTCAGAAGTAGCATGACTAACACAGCATTTATTCTTGTCCATGTGTCTACCATGAACTACTTTATAGGTTGATGTTAAATGTACATGACAATTCCACAGGTTTTGCAGGGCTTTTGACTGCAGCTAAAATCTGAAATACTTCATATAGAAACATTAATTCAGAAAGTCAAGGAAATGCTTTTTAATTGAGTCTGGTTTCTTGTGTATCAAACTCCTTCAGATCAGATCTACTGTGCTATTCAAAACCTTACCAGCATAGTAAGGGTAAAATCTATCTGAAGCATGTGATGTCTTTGATTCTCTTTGAGGTGCCTCGTTCACTGTTGCAATGATAATTTACTTTTATCATGAGATTCTGTCAATATCCTACTTAATGCAAGAGCAAATAATTTTTGAGAACTTTGTGATCGTTTGGACTTTCCCTTTTGTTATTTCTTTTTTTAAATGTTGATATTTATCTTGCAGAATCAGGATCACTGAGGTCAGTGCTTAATAAAGAATCCCACTCACCCTTTGGATTGGATTCCTTCAACTCCAGTACAAAGGTTTCCCCACTAACTCCAAAGCTGTTCAATAGCCTCTTGTTGGGCCCCGTGACGTCCAGCAGCAAAGCTGAAGGCTCCAGCCTCAGAGACCTGCTGCACACGGGGCCAGGAAAGCTTCCTCAGGTCCCGCTTGACGCAGGAGTCCCCTTTCCTCCTGTCTTTTCTGCAGCTTCTACGGTAAATAACTTTGTATTCTTTCAATGATACCTTTTCTAGGAAAGAATCTCATGAGGATTTAACAGTTTTCATCTAAATGTTTTTATACTATCTTATTCTTCAACATTGAAACAGAGGCATCATCTCACCGAAGCTCACCTCCCCACACAGTTGTAGAGAATTGTGGTGATCTTTGTTAGTTTGTGGTTTGGTTTATTCCTGCTCTGGAGAAGCTATTCCTCGCAAGATACTAAAAGTTAATTAAATGCAGCCTTTAAATTGCTTAAGTGATAATCAGCATCCCTACAAAAGCTCACCTTAAATTCCACATCTTTAAAAATGTTGCAAGAGCAACAGAAAAAGGCAAAAACCTATGAGCAAATCGGTTCGTTAAAAAAAATTACGTATGTTTGAAAAGCATTTAAGGTAGAATATGAATTTAAGAAATTAAGGTGCAGTTGCTGTTTTTGGATGCTTATTCTGGAATAAGGATACTTTGTTTCTCTTCATCCTAGAAAAGAGTATTCTTTGGGGATCTGATTGATCTTATTTTGTTGTTTGTTCTGACCTAGACTCTTCTATAAGTCTGTGAATATTGATTACTGAATTAATATCTTCAGTTATGAATGGGGTTATGTTTTAGACTGATAGTTTTGCATATGATACGTTTTCAGTTGTTGGAGGATATGTGCCAGTCTCTGAGCTGATTCATTTACTGATGCATGTTTTTCTAATAGCAAGATGTCCATGATTAAAATCGGCAGAGAGCGGACGTGTTAGTACGTATGCTGTTGCAAAGCTCAACTTAACCTCTGGATTTACATCTTCTAGGGGGCCAAAGGTAAAGCCAGCCTGCCTAACTTCTTAGACCATATAATCGCTTCTGTGGTGGAAAATAAGAAGACATCTGATGCTGCAAAGCGAGCTAGTACTTTAGCTGACACACAGAGAGAGGTGAAGGAAATGGTAATGGGCTTAAATGTACTGGATCCACACACCTCCCACTCTTGGCTGTGTGATGGTAGACTTCTTTGCCTTCATGATCCTAGCAACAAAAACAACTGGAAGATCTTCAGGGAGTGCTGGAAGCAAGGCCAGGTGGGTGATGAAAAATAACCAACCTTTCTGCTTATAAGTATCCTGAAATTTTTACCTGTACCTTGGTTCTTGATGAGTCCATTCAGACTTTACCAAATGATCCTGAGTGAATATGATGAATAAAGATTTCAGCTGCAGCACAAGAGGCAGGGGACACATCAGCCCTGTCCACTCCATTTGTACCGACTCGAGCCCACGTGCCCTTGCACATTGACCTTTTCTCAGCTTACCAGTGTGAGGGTGTTTGCTGTGACAGCCCGTTCAGTTGTAGTGTCTTTTTGCAGAACCTGCTCTGCTGCAGCCCAGTAGTGACTCCACTCTGATTTCCTCCATGCATCCTGGCACCTGCCCCATACTTGATGCTTTATAGCTTCAGGGAAAGCTCCATTCCTTAGAGCTGCAGCATGTACAAGAATAAAAGTGCTGCAGGCAGGTATTTCTGCTGAAATTTTTTGCTGCACTTGATGTAGTGTCTCATCCCGAACGTATAGCCTGTGTGAACCCAAGTATCGTTTTAAACTCGGCTTCTCATGTATTGAGCACTCTCATGGATTGTCTGAAGGGTCATCAACAAGTTAGGCCTTCAGTTAAGAGACTGGACAGATATGCTGCCAGCATAGCCACTTTTTCACATCTCAATCTATAGAGTTACAGCTGAGACTTCTCCAGAGAGTCATAAAGTTTGGCCTGGTCAGACAAGCTGAATCTTAAAAAATGGGCAACTAGCTGCTGTTGTAGGGGAAGTGTACCCATAGCTGTAACAGAATATAATGTCCGTCAGTGTTCAAACTGAGGTTTTGGCATTCAGTTCTGCAGCTACCTTGTGACACCATTACCTTTGCTGACTACTTGGTATTGAGACCATTGGTGCTAGACATGTCCATCATTATCTTTTCTGGAAAGTCCTTTTTGTCAGCTGTTCTGTTACTGTGCTAATGCTTTTGGCACTCACATTCTGTACTTATTTGTGGTTGCTCGCAGGATGTGCTGAGCTGTGGTGGAGGAACAGAGGCTGCCTGTTCCTCTTCTGGCATTCAGGGTCCATTTCTGCCAGAAGTAGAGTACTTCAGGTTTGTTTAGCCTGTCCCATGGGACCGCACGTTCTCTGGGTCACCTGGGCACAAGGATAACTAGCACATAACCATGAAAACTGCAGAGAGGATCATGGTGCCACCAACCACAGAGTTACCAAGTCTTGTTTCTGCCTCCTCTAACCAGCTCCTAGCAAGTGGAAGAAGTTACTGTGTAGTATCTTGCTTGTCTGCCTAGAAACTTAGCTTGCTGCTGGTATTGCCAGCTTTCCCCCTAGTTGCAGTTATATTCTTGTTCTGATTTTTTTTTTTGTTTGGTTTGGTTTTTTGGGTGGTTTTTTTTTTTTTTTTTGTAATACACAAGGGTCTCATCTCTTTTGAACCTGTTGTATCTTTTTGATTTATGAAGGATTTCAGATCATTCTTTTGCAGTGCTGTGATGTCAGATTGTGCCTGACTTGGCAAAGAGCTCATTAGCTTCTGGTCAGTATACTCTGATAATTTCCTCAACACTCTGTCAGCAAATAATACTGTCTCTGAGGAGGATCCCAAGTGTTTTGGAAGCTACTTACAGACCACATGCATGTCAGTTTCTCTGCGGATGAGGCTGGCTACTCACCAGGTGCAAGATGCTACGCTTGGCTGTGGGGTTCTTGGCTGTTAATGAATCCTGAGAGACTCCTGATGGAGTCTAGACATGTGATTCTGACCTTTTTTCAGATGTGTAGCCTGCAGTGTGCATCACTTTCCAAATTGGTGCACGCTCTGAGGCTCTAGCCCCAACTGTCATGCTTACGTACTGTGTGTGACCCTCTGTTTTAGGCTTTGCCCCAAGATGTGCTTATTGATGCTTTTGGATGACTTCGTCATTCAGATGGCTCTTTGTTTAGCAACAGACTAGGCAAGTCCCTTGGTCATTCAAGGGTTTTCCAGTGGTGTTGTACTGAACCTCTCATTCCTGCACAGAGAGCAGGCGACCCAGGCAGGCATCGCTGTCTTGATAAAGTGATTCTAAGCAGAATTTATTCAAGGAGAGATTCTCTCAAGAGACTGCTCTGTCACAGTTCTCCCTTGGCTGACATCCCCCTGTAGATCCCAGCTGTACCTTTAAAAGTTAAGAACGTTAATTCTACCGTTATCCCCCAAATCATGTTCCCCTTCCCATTTTGCTGGCTGGAAAAGGTTATGTGGGGGAAAAAATCTATTGGTTACCTTTCCAGCACAATAAATGCACACTGGACAGTAGATCTCAGTCATGTGAAGATCTTGGCCTTGGTAGCGTCCCAAGTTGTTAAAAGAGAAAATTCTTTTCCCTTAATGTTTGGCTAAGGAATGGTCCTACTCCAGCATCACGCAGAAGAGCAACATTTTCTAACTCCTTGGAAATTGTCTTGGAATTGTTAAAAATAACTTAAACCCTATCTTATTCAAAAATTCACCAGGTGACTACAGCATTAATCCTTTATGAAGCAATTGTTCAAGAGCATTTTGCTCTCCTGAACATGGGGATACTGTCAGGTTTCTCATCCTGTAACAACCTGTTCTTTTCTGAATTTTCATGCTAGGCTTTTTAACTTTTTTGAGATACTTTTTAACTTTTTTGAAGATTTGGGATGGTGTTAGAATTTTTTTTTTTTTTTTTCTCCTTGTAGTCTGAGAGCAGATCTGGCAGGAAATGTTTACCAGCCAAGTCTGCTATCCTTTTATTTTGCAACCCTAGCTGTGCTCTTCACTAGAGAGAACGTTTTCTTTCTTCCTTTAGAAGTTCTGTGCTTAATAGCTGGAAGGATTCTTCTAGGTTGAGTAGATTTTTATGTTATTTTTTAATTGTTATATTCAAGTGGTCAAGTGAATACAGCAGGGATCAAAATTTTTCACTATTTTCCTGGCCTGAAGAAAACTAGTTTTATCCATCAGGTTAAAGACTACCTGGCAACAGTTTCCGCCCATTCTGTTAAAGCTACTCTTACTCTACTTCTCATCCGTGGTCCCTATGTTTTTGTAGAATATGATTAAAACTTGTTTTCTTATTGATATAATACCTGCTGGGATCATGGAATATATTTAAACTTGGGATCAGTGTATCTGCTCTGTCATCTTAGGGAGGTTTGCTGCTTGTCAGGGCCTCACATTTGGGACGTAGTGAGAAGGCTGCCCAAAGCTTGCCTGTCCCTCAGACATTTGCCCTCTGCTAGCATTTCATGTTGGTACGAACAATACTACCAGAGAGACCCGGGGAGTATCAGGAGTGATTGTACAGCTTTAGGAGTAGTAGTCAAGTCATAGAGCCCAGGTGCTTTTCTTAATTCTACCGGTGAGGGGTGGAGGGTGCCCTGATCCTGGATGTCAGCCATTGTTTGTGCAGCTGGTTTTGACAGCAGAGTTTTAGGGCTCTTTGAGGCTCCTCTGTGGCGATTGAGGACTGCTTGGAAGAGATGGGATCCATCGAAGTGGGGCAAAGCATCTTTGCCAACAGGCTTGTCAGCCTGATTAGGAGAGTTATAAGCCAGGAATGACAATGGAGGGAGAGTATAACCAGTGATCAGAAAAGGGATTCGTTGATTGGGTTGGTAGGCAAGCAGTGTGGAGTGATATGAGCAGGTGAAATCTCAGACTCAAGAAAACAGTGATGAAAGATGTCCACCTCAAACATACACACTTAAGTTAGGAAATGTGTACATTGTGGCATTGTGAGGAAAGAAAGTTCTTATACCGTTTCTGGGAAATTAACGTGACTAGTGTTTTTCTGAAGTGCCTGTGCACTAATGCAGGTGTGAAAGGAACAAACAGGAGGAATTAGTGTGCCGTCGCACATGCACAATCTCAGTGGTGTGATGGAGGAGTGGTGAGAGAACTCATGCAGCTGTAATATGGCAAGAAGATAGGTACCAGCTGTTCAGGAAGGACAAGTCAGGAATGACAGATCTGGAAGATGAGGAAGGAGCTTTTTTTTTATGTGAGGGAGTAGCTGAAATGCAAGAAAATACACAAGAACGGATGATGAGCTATCAGAGAGCTTGTGGGCCAGGATCAGTTAGCAGAGTAACTTGGGCAATGTTGTGACAAGTATCTGCTGCAGACGACCTATTCGAGAAAAAGTGATAAGGCCACCTGCAGAAAACTGGAGGAAGCCTTTTGTTCACAATTCCCTGGGCCTCATGGGGCCACCCGCTGGAGGAACAACACCAGGTCATAAACACTCATGAAATTTTGTGGAGTACATTGATGACAACATCCTGACAAGGAGCCACTTAGGGAAGGGCGCTCTTCTGGACCTCATGCTTAAACACAAGGGAAAAACAGCTTGTTAATGTGAAGGTAAGGGGCAGCTTTGGCTGCAGTGATTATCAGATGGTAGGGTTTGGCTCAAGATCCTGAGAGGAGCAAAACAAAAAAGCAACAGCACTGACCCAAACTTGAGAGCAGACTTTTGCTTTTTCAAGTATCTGCTTGGAAGAGTCCCATGAGATGTGGACCTGAAGAGAAGAGGGACTGAGGAACGCTGGTTGAATCATGCTTAACCTTCTGTGACGAGATGAGTGGCTTGGTGAATGAGGAGAGAGCACTGGATGTTTTTTATCTTTCGTCTTCTGTTACCATCATAATGTCATCGAACTGATGAAGTATGGACTCAGTAAGTGGGCAGTGTGGTGTATTTAAAACTGCCTGAAATGCTGTGCTCAGAGAGTTATGATTGCAGTCACTAGTGGTGTACCCCAGGTCTGTATGGGGTTGAGTACCATTTAGCATCCTCATTAATGACCTAGATGGGACAGAGCTCATATACTATCAGCAGACTTACAGACAATACCAAACTGGAAGGAATGGCTGATGTGCCAGATGATGGTGCTGCTATTCACGGGGACCTGTACAACCTGCAGAACTGGACCAAGAGGAATCTCGTGATGTTCAGCAAGGGAAGATGTGAAATCCTGCACCTCAGGAGGAGTAACAGCCTGCAGCAGTACATGCTGGGGGGCAGTCAGCTGGAAGGACCTTGGGGTAACAGTGGACAATGAGGTGACCAAGAGCCAAGAATGCATACTCGCCACAAAGAAGGGCAGCAGCATCCTGGGCTGCATTAGGAAGAGTTGTCATCAGATCAAGGGAAGTGATCATTGACCTTTACTCTTCAGTTGTGAGGTGGAGGCCTCATCAGCAGTGCTGTGTCCAGTGCTGGGCTCCCCAGTACAAGAAGGATGTGGACTGGTGGAGCAAGTCCAGTGAAGGGCCACAAAGATGATTAATGGACTATTAATAACTATTAATGGATTCATCCTGGCTTGTATAATAAATAGTGTGACCAGCAGAAGTAGGGAAGGTGGTAGCTCCCCTGTACTCAGCACTGGTGAGGCCACACCTTGAGTATTGTGTCCGGTTCTGGGCACCTCAGCACAAGAGAGATCTGGAGGTCCGGGAGCGAGTACAGAGGTGGGACATGGAGCTGGTGAAGGGCCAGGAGCATAAATCTTATGAGGAGCGATTGAGGGAGCTGGGACTGTTTATTTTGAGGAGGAGGAGACTGAGGGGAGGCCTCATCGCTCTCTACAACTGCTTGAAAGGGCATTGAAGAGAGGTCGGTGCTGGTCTCTTCTCACAGGTAATTAGTGATAGAACGAGAAGGAATGGCTGCAAGCTGCAGCAGGGTAGGGTTAGGCTGAATGTTAGGAAAGAATTCTTCACAGAAAGAGTCATCAGGCTGCCCAGGGAGGTGATGGAGTCGCCATCCCTGACTGTGTTTAAGAGTAGATTGGATGTGGTGTTGAGGGATATGGTGTAGGGATGAACTTTGTAGAGTAGGGCAGATGGTTGGACTCGATGATCTCAAGGGTCTCAATTTCCAACCTAAATGATTCTGATTCTATGACTAGAACATCTTTCATGTGAAGAGAGACTGAGAGCTGGGACTGTTCAGCCTGGAGAAGAGAAGGCTTGGGGTAGTGTGGGGAGGAAACCTTACCAATGTGCAATAAATACCTAATGAGAGAGAATGAGGAAGAGGGAGCCCAGCTCTGCTCAGCAGTGCCCACTGACAGGGCAAGAGGCAATGGGCACAAAATAAAATCGAGGAAGTTCCACCTGAACGCAAGAAAACACTTTTTTTTTATTTTTTTTTTTATTTTTTTTTTATTAGTATGAGGATGGTTCCTTCCAACTTTCTGTGGTGGTTTGATTTTCTTTTTTTGGTTCTGTGGGCTTTTTTTGCCGTTGTCCCCGTTCCTTGAAGTTGACAGGAATAAAGTTAACTGTTCTGTTTTTCTTTTCTTAAACCTCACTCTTCTGGAGTTGAGGTGTCATTGCTGCCTTCTAGAACTTCAGAGCTATGCTGTATTATATTTGAAAAGGTCATTGCCGTTATCCCCAAGGTTGTTGTTTTCCTTCATTTGTTTCTGAATAAGTAGTTGTCCTCACTTAGGGACTAAAATGGATACTAGTCCTGTTAGAGGCCAATGCGCAATCCAGGTAAGGCAGTGGTAAGTTACTAGAGTGCTTTTAAGCAACATAACTTCGCAGTTCCTGGTCTGTAGCTCTGTAGGTGTATTTGCCTGATGGAAACATCTAGGGGTATCTGTGCTGTTCAGGATTGTACTGGCCTCTGTGTGAGTAAACCCAACACCTTCGGTTAATGTATAGGGCACAGGCTTGGAATTGTTTCCAACTTGCACAGACATGTGAACTGTCATTTGAACATAGGCAGCAGTTGCTAAACCTAGAGTTCTTCAAGTGGGATAGTCCATGTGCAGGTTCACTTCATAGAATCATTCAGGTTGGAAGAGACCCTTGGGATCATGGAGTCCAACCATCAGCCCTACTCTACAAGTTCTCCCCTACACCAGATCCCTCAACACCACATCCAATCTACTCTTAAACAGTCAGGGATGGGGACTCCACCACCTCCCTGGGCAGCGCATTCCACTGACTACTCTTTCTGTGAAAAATGTTTTCCTCATGTCCAGCCTAACCCTACCCTGCTGCAGCTTGCAGCCGTTCCCTCTTGTTCTATCACTAATTGCCCGTGAGAAGAGACCAGCACCAGCCTCTCTACAAGGCCCTTTCAAGCAGTTGTAGAGAGTGATGAGGTCTCCCCTCAGCCTCCTCTTCCTCAAAATAAACAGTCCCAGCTCCCTCAATCGTTCCTCGTAAGATTTATTCTCGAGGCCTTTCACCAGTTTCATTGCCCTCCTCTGCACTCGCTCCAGCACCTCGATATCTCTCTTGTGTTGAGGTGCCCAGAACTGGACACAAGACTCAAGGTGTGGCCTCACCAGTGCTGAGCACAGGGGGACAATCACCTCCCTGCTTCTGCTGGTCACACTATTCTTTATGCAAGCCAGGATGCCCTTGGCCTTCTTGGCCACCTGGGCACACTGCTGGCTCATGTTCAGCCGCCCGTTGCCCAGCACCCCCAGGTCCTTTTCTGCCAGGCAGCTCCAGCCACACTGCCCCAAGCCTGTAGCGATGCATGGGGTTGTTGTGGCCCAAGTGCAGGACCTGGCACCCTCGTTTCCTTTTCTTTTAAGTCTTATATTTATCTAGAGATTGCGGGGCAAGAGGAACTGACAAGGTCTTGGCCAGTATTGGGAGGATTGTCTGGTGGACCTTTTCATGGTATTGTCAGTTTAGCAAATGCCCTGAGCATTTAGAGGGAGAGGCCACTCAAATCTCAGAGTGAAATGCATATACATGGTTAGCTTAAGTATCTTAAAACCACATTTGCAAGTGAACAGCCACTTTTCTGCTACCTGGTTGTGTACTAGGGAATTAATGATGATCCATGATTATGCATAATGAATGAGTGAAATAGTTAAAAATTCCTTATTAGAATATGAATGTTTCATATGAAAAGGCTTTACTACAAAGGCTATTTCTAGTTGTAGTTACATTTCTCCTTACAGAAAGGGTGTAGGTGGTGGGACTCAACACCCTCTGTACTTTCACAGACAGATTGACTGCCAGGCCCCTGCCCAGCCACTCCCTCACTCCTCCTTCTCAACAGGACAGGAGGAGGAAATAAGGTGGGAAAAGTGGGTCAGGATAAAGACAGGGAGATAACTTAGTGCATGCTGTCACAGGCAAAACAGATTCAACTTGTGAACAGGTAATTTAATTTATTGCCAATTAAATATAGAGTAGGATGGTGGTGAACAAAGACAAAGTTAAAAACACCTTACTCCAACTCACACTTACTTCTTCCTAAGGTTCAGCTTCTTCATCGCTGACTCTCCACCACCTTGCCCCCCAGCATAGCACAGGGGGATGGAGAATAATGTGGGTTGTGGTCAGTGCGTAACACTTCGACTGTGCTGCTCCTCACATTTTTCCCTGCTCTGGAGTGGAATCTCTCCCATGGAACAGTATACTTCATGAACTGCTCCAGCTTGGGCCCTCTCCATTGGCTGCAGTCTTTCAGGAATAGACTGCTCCAGTGTGGGTCCCTAACGGGCCACAGTCTCTGCCAGAAATCTTGCTCCCGTATGAGCTTCTTTCCAAGGGCCACAGCTCCAGCATGGACTCCCCATAGACTGCAGCTTCCTTCGGGGCATCTTCCTCTGTTGCAGTGTGGGGTTCTCCACAGGCTGCAGTATGGGTATCTGGAGCACCTCCTCCCCCTGCCTGCCTTGACCTTTGTGTCTGCAGAGTTGTTTCTCCCATTTCGCTCTCTCCCCTCCTACCCCCTCAGCAGCTGTGGAGCATATTTTACACTTTCTTATTATCACAGATGTGCCACCATCATCAGTTATGAGCTTAGCTTTGGCCAGCAATCGAGCCAAGTGAAGCCATCTGTGTCTATCATGATGCAGTTCCCAGCCTCCTCTGAGAGCCCAACCCAGCGCCAGCACCTCGCCATGTAGTACACTTCCCTTGGGAGGTCTGATACGATACTGCTTCTAAGGCAACTGCACGTGGACTGGAGCTGAAGTTTGCTTTGACTGTGGTTGTTTGATGCACAAAAATCAGACATGAATGAAAATAGATTTGTGGTGTCTTTTGTATGATGGTAGCCAGGAGTCTCAGCTCTTAAGAAAGTTTGGCTGCATGTGTAAGAAATTTGGTTATGGTGGAGTAAGCATTCATCTTTGTATTCTCAGCCCGTGCTGGTATCTGGTGTCCATAAGAAGTTGAAGTCAGAGCTTTGGAAACCAGAAGCTTTCAGCCTGGAATTTGGAGATCAAGATGTAGATTTGGTGAACTGCAGGAACTGTGCCATAATTTCAGACGTGAAAGTGCGTGACTTCTGGGATGGCTTTGAGATAATATCTAGTAAGTAATATCTATGGCTGAATAGTCTGACTGAGCAGTTTGTCTTGCTACCTTCAACTCCTCCTTTTCCACCTATTTTATCAAAAAAACCCAATAAAAATTATCCAAATAGCTATCCGTCTCATGCAAAGAAGCCATTGCTCCTTAGCTGTAGCGCACCCTAGAAAATACCGGTCAAGATTAAGGCAGGTCTGCCCAAGAAAACATCTGTACTACAGTGTTGTTGGTCTGTGTTACTTTCATGTGTCAAAAGATCATCCATTTCACGGGAAGCTACCTTTTTTTTGAACTTCCCTCAGTGAAATTAATCATTGGTTACCATTATTAAGAGAGTAAGTAAATTGACTACCCTTACTCTCCTTCCAACCTTAATATTTATTGAAAAACTGAAGGGAACCTGCCAAGCTAAAATGGACTGAGGCTTTTGATGCTAAAACCCAACCTGGTGGGATTCACCAACTAAGTAAACGTGACATTGCACATTATTTTTATAGTAGATCATCTACAAGTACAAATACAAGTTTATCTGTGTTACGAATAGCAATGCTGTATGTGTACCTCCTGTTATAATTTCTTAATGCTTGAGTTCTTGAGAACACCTTCTGTCAAGTGTCGATGTGGAAGGTAACCAGCTAAAATTCCTGGTGCTGTAACTGATCAGATTCTGAGAGCTTCTGAAAAGTGGGATGCTCTTTTTCAGATTGTATACACCTAGATCAGTGTGGTCTTATGGTTACAGATGTTAGAGTTCTAATGATTCATTGCAATGTTGGTTACTTTAGTGTCGTGTATAAAAATGTTTTCTGTATTTATTGCTTTGTGTGTACTTGGCGGAAATGGTGAACTAGTGGAATGCTTGTTCAACAGCAAACACAATGATGGATTTGTAGGCCAACAATATTCTCTTCCCTAGTCATTTTCCAAAGAGCTCCCAACTTGTGACTTGTTTTTATATGATTCAGAGAACAGAATTTTGTGTTTTGTACATTAAATTTCATACTATTTCTGTTGTTACTCAGGAATAAATGGTCTAGAGGATATAACAGTGGTTTTTCTGTGTAGTAACAGTAACTGGGAAACTTCACAAACTCTGCCTTTGTGCTTGGTCATTTTTGAAAACAGTTAATGTCTATGGGTCAAGTTATCTTTTAGAAATACTATGTCTAGTTTGTCTCCAGGCAAGCTCTTTTCAGCTAAATCAGCTGCTGCCTTTCTTTTAGACAGTGCCTTTACCACACCTTGTATGAGAAAAGTTAGTGACCTGGGTTGGAAAACCTTATGGCTTTTGCAAGTTTCTTTTGCACTTTATTTAGTGTCTTTCAGCCATGAGGAACATTCAATTTAGAAGAGTGTTTCCTACTACTCCAGAGATTTCACACACTGACTTATGAAAACTGTTTGCAAATTATATAATGTCGCTGACTTCTCTGCATTACATGAATTTGAGACTCCTCAAACCATGTGGCTTATTCACACACACATACACACACACACCTGACTTCTGCATTAAGTTACTGAAGAGATGTAGAGCAGGCACTGAATTTGGAGGTGTTGAGATAATCACCTACTTATGCCATATAATACTTTATTTAGGTTAATTTTAAATTGTGCTGCTTACTTCTAATATCTTTGAGTTCTAAGTGGGCTTTTGGCAGATCTAACTTTTTATTTTGATCGTTCTTAGGCGTGCTTTTCTTAGCTGATCAGATGTTCTCTGGGTTTTGTCCAGTTCTGTGTAACTTGTCAGATCCATGTGTTTTCCTCCAGGTGGCTCTTCACTCTGTCCTTTGTGAATACCCTCTCTATAAGCTGCTTCTCCTTGTTTGGAACAAAGATCCTTTGATGTGTTCAAAATATTGGCAGCTCTGAAACTAAATTCAAGTCTTTGAGCTTTTCAGTTCACTTAGCTCTCTAAAATTCATTGTTTGACAAAATATGGTGCCTTCAAATCAGTCACGTTGGTTTACATAGCTGCAGTTCTTAATTCCTTTTAATTTCAATAAAGTAATTTTTCTTACATTGCAAACTAAGGGCTGTCTTCTGTAGCCTGTTGATAGATAACACATGTGATTCACAGTGCTCCAAGTGCTAGTTTCCTAGATGCGCTTTCACTTCTGCCACCGTCAGCGACTCTGCTGGCTCTGGGTGAGATCGGTCACTTTTTGTTTGGCTGACCAGCCATCATAATGTAGGAAGTGGTGAAAGATATTACGTTCTGGGGAAAATGGGATGTGAGGGTATCGGACTGCAGCACACCTTGTTTTCCAACTGATGGCTTCCTGTAGAGTTGTGAAGAATTTGGTAGAAGAGTGAACTTTATTTCTCTCTAAGTGTTCTGCTGAGCTGTCTCAGCTGCTGCACGTACCCCTCCAGATACTCTCCAAGCGGCGTAGCACACCTGTGGCAAAACAGTGGTTCATGTGGTCAGTGCTGTTATATTGTACATCCCCTGTACATCCCCTGTTGTGTACATAATGCCACTTTTCTGTGCTACCAGCTTTCTGTTACCCACCAGGACTGGCGTACAACTCTCAAAGTGAAAAACAAGTGTTTGAATTTGGCACCCTGCTAATTTGAGTGCCTGCAGCAAAGAAGAGTTAAAAAACCTAAAGGCTGTCATATTCAGTAACTTTTTAGCTTTTTTGAGTGTGGTATACCATGGTTTCTTCCTTTATATTGAGGATAGGGTTGATTTTGGAGCGTGAACCAGTAACTTCAATTTTAGAGAAGCACCCCTCTTGCAAGATAAAACTTCTCTAGACTTTGGTAAAAGTAGCAAGGCAGCATGCTTTGGAAGGGCTTGCTTCTGAAATTGAGTACAAACTAATCTAAAACTTGGCAGCTGTGCAAGATCTGTCACGCTTGTACTGTAGGTAATGATACCTACATCTAACTGGTAAATTATTGATTGGTCGCACTACGATAATGTTTGGAAGCCCAAATTAAAGTCAGGATTCATTTTGCTGTGCAATATGAGGTGTTGCTACAAAAGCCTTCCAGCTTAAACTAACTAGGTAGTGAGCTGTGGTAAAAAGGTACTACATGAAGAAACCTTAATTTGTTTCTTGCAGAACGGCTCAGGTCTGAAGATGGTCAGCCAATGGTACTGAAGTTAAAGGACTGGCCTCCAGGGGAGGACTTCAGAGATATGATGCCTACAAGGTCAGTAAATCTCATTATCAACACCTACAGGACTGCTGTAGCACTGCAGGAGGAAAACATGCCTTTGGTTTTTGCTGTCTAGGTTTGAGGACTTAATGGAAAATCTTCCTCTTCCTGAATATACCAAGAGAGATGGCAGATTGAATTTGGCTTCCAGGCTGCCAAGCTACTTTGTCCGTCCTGACTTGGGTCCCAAAATGTACAATGCCTATGGTAAGTGAGAATAGTTCTACAGATAATAATTTTTATGACTGTATATTATACTTAGGCCATGTGCAAGGCTGCAACATTAATCACAACTCAGTGTTTATCCTAGAGCATGACATGAAAATAGCTACTCCAGCTGCCCTTTCACATTGGTTTCTGGTCTCATCGCTGTATAAAGTCAGGTTATTTCTGTAAACAGCTTAAATAGGATGTGATTTTATTTTACACTCTATTATAGGCTTAATTACTGCAGAAGACAGACGAGTTGGTACCACGAACCTGCACTTGGATGTGTCTGACGCTGTTAATGTCATGGTGTACGTTGGGATTCCCATTGGGGAAGGGACCCATGATGATGGTAATGTTTGAGGAAAGCTTTTTTTGTTTTCTGTCCATTAAAAATCAATTGTGTGTGTGAGAGAGAAGACTGTACCTTTTATTTTTATGCTTATCATCTCTTTGAGATATAATCTAAATATACATGGTAGTTTGCGACACAGAACCATAGAATCATTTAGGTTGGAAGAGACCCTTGCGATCATCAAGGCCAACCATCAACATCTGCCACACATATTTAAAAATGCAGTAATACTTCATTGGTTCCCAACTGGAGAAGCAGCACAATTATACTAGAAATTAGATACCTCCCTGAAGAAAGGAGGAGAAAGAGGTGATAAGTTACTCTTTGTTCTCCTTGTATTTGAATAATTACAGTTGAGTTTGAATTAATGACTGAGCTTTGTGATTAGCTCTCAGTTGACGTTTCCTGAATTTTGTTAAGATGAAGCTTGATGTGCTTAGAAAGGGCACTGTTTGATGCAACAGTTGCTAGTGGCAATGTGACTGGATAGAGTAGCTTAAAATGCTCTTTTCTTTGTCAAAAATCAGAAGCTTTGTAATATTGCTTTTATGTGCACTCCTGTTTCAGAGGTTTTGAAAACAATTGATGAGGGAGATGCTGATGATGTAACAAAGCAGCGAATACACGAAGGAAGAGAGAAACCTGGAGCATTGTGGCACATCTATGCTGCCAAGGATGCTGAAAAGATACGGGAACTTCTCCGGAAGGTATGTTTGTTACAAAGGAGGCTTGAGTCTACAGGATTCCTTCGCAACCTCACTTACAGCAGCCGAATGGTACAAATTCCTACCAGAGTCATGTGCATCTGTATTCTGATGCTGTCTTTAAGGACATTAATAGTTGTTATGTTCCCAGGTTTTCAGCCTGGTCTAGAATCCTCATAGTAATGCACATGTCACTGGTTAAGACCTAAGTGAACCTAATGAAAGTAGTGTCCTTCCTTGAGATAGTTCATTATGGCTTTTGGTACAGAGCTTTTTGTGAGACAGCAATATCAAGGTGCTGGGTCATGGTTTTCACCCCCACCTCATCTCTTCGCCCTAGGTTGGAGAAGAGCAAGGCCAAGAAAATCCCCCAGATCACGACCCCATTCATGACCAAAGTTGGTACTTGGACCAGACCTTACGAAAGCGACTCTATGATGAGCATGGTGTACAAGGCTGGGCAATAGTGCAGTTCCTCGGAGATGCAGTGTTCATTCCTGCAGGCGCTCCCCATCAGGTAAAGCCAGACAACCCTAGGCCGTACTAACAAAGAGAATTGAATTTGATGCACAACAGAACAGTGACTTCAAAATAACAGTTAGTTAATATTGCTGACTTTCTTTCTTTTTTTCTGTGTATACAGTTCTTACAGAAACTATTTGAATTGGATCTTAGTTGTTATATTAGTAAAAAATATATAAGTACCTGAATGACGTGTACAGTACTGCGGTGGACTTAAGAAAATAAAAATATGGGAGAATGGTGGAAAAACACTTCTGTGTAGCAAAACTTCAGCCAACGGAACAGAATTCCGAAAAAGTGTGGAGAACAATAGAAAACTTTCTTTAGGGAACACTATTGTAGAATAGGAAATGTGAGAGAGAGTGTATTTTGTTCTGGTCCTACTGTTAGACAATTATGTGTGACATCAAATAGGCTTAAGTTCCTATTTATATAAAGTAAATGTGAAAGAACCTAACTGGGATGGGGGAGCCGAGGGGGGGAGAGAGTGTTTGGGGTTTTTTTTTTCTTTGTTTTGTATGGTTCATTCAATCTTGACGTATCTGTCATTTGATACGGGGTTTTTTTAGGTCCATAATTTGTACAGCTGCATTAAAGTGGCAGAAGATTTTGTATCTCCGGAACACGTGAAGCACTGCTTCCGTCTGACCCAGGAGTTCAGGCACCTCTCTAACACTCACACAAACCATGAGGATAAACTGCAGGTAAGCATTTAATGGCAGTAGCCACTAAATATATCCTGTGCTTTGCCCACAACTAGAAACATGTGTTTTATGATTTAAGAAAAAGTAACAACTTTCCACAAGTTTTTAGGTGTTTAAAAAATAATTAATGCACCCATGTCTGCAGTATTATGTAAACAAAAATTAGTAATAAACTTTTGGATTTTCCAAGAACGTTCCTACTATTGGACTAGTTCATTTGTTGGTATTAGTAAGTTTTTAAATGGCTGAATCCTGAATGGCAGTGAAGTGTAGCAGGAAAAAAAAAATATATTAAAAAGGAAAAAGCGGTGCCTTGTTTTGAAGAGGTGTGTTTATTTGACCAAGGACCATTGTTTTTGTTTCTTTATTGCTTAAAGGAAAACCGCTCTGAAAGCAAAGGCATTTAAATGGTTTATTGGTGGGCTTGGTAATGTTAGGTTTACAGTAGGACTCGATGCCCTTCGAGGTCTTTTCCAACTGAAGCAACACTATGATTCTACATTAGTCCCAAATGGGAAAACTAAATGTGTTTTGGTTTGAAGAAATGTGACTGCTTAAACTGATAATTGTGTATAAGACAACAAGTTCTACAGAGAAAAGACTGTAGGAGGCCTTTTTTGATTTCATCTATGTGTGCTTCTGAAGAGTTAGTGTCTAGTTAGTTTGCAAATTTTGTTGTCAGCATTTTTTGTGTATTAGTAATCTTCTGCATGTAAAATGAAGGAGGGTGGAGACCCTCAGAATGGCTGACTTCTTGCAGAAGTGAGTACTCAATATATAGCTACTCTTCAGTATGTCGCCCAAGAATGTCAGAACTTACGTTAATTCTCTCAAACAATTCAGTGAAAAATTGCTATAAATTTCTGTATGGATTTGTACAGGATTTTAAAGGAAAGCAGAAGTAGGATCTGCTTTCATTATGGGGATCCAGCTTCTAACACACTACCTTTTCAGCTTTAGTGATACAGATGTGGAAGTGTTTCTGTAAATGAATAATCCTTATTACTAGAACAAACAGTAGCGGCTAGCAAAGTGGAACTCGGTACTCCTGTGGAAAGGAATACTGGTTTGTCTTGCAGCCAGACTTTACTGTTTTTCTTTTCATGTGTATTCTTATAGTACTTACAAACATTTGTCTATATGTATATATATAAAAAATTAACAGAGACCAACTGACAAGTTATACAAGAGACAGATCATATGTACATTAGGAAAAAATTATGGTGCTTGGCAGTTAGTTGAGCAGGTACAGTTAAGCTACTCACTTTGAGGTGAAACTGTTTTATTCAATCCCTAGATAGAATAGAAACTGAATTAAAATAATTTAGATCAGAAAAATTAGCAACAAATGGAGCTTTGATTGTTGAATAGCTAAGTGTGGAACAGATTGCTGTGAGTACTAGTGGTTTTTTCATCTCTGATCTTGCTTTCTGAAAGATGGAAAATTAGAAGAATTTCTAGCCTCCATCCAAAAACAACAGGATGATGAACTGTTACATCATCTTACTTTACATAAGGTTAAAACGTTTGATTTTTTTTTCTCCTTTTGGGTTTGATTCATGTGAATCTGTAAGTGATTCGGATCACAAGGACTTCATAGTATAATTCCTCCTAGCTCTCATGAGAGCATTTATCTTAAAAGAATACAAGTAAATATGTTGGGTGACCAGAAAATGGGTTAATAAATCAGTGCAGGTGTCTTAAAATATTTGTCGTGTAACTGTGACAGTTAAAACTTGTTCTGTTGGCATCCCAAAGCAGTGATAATACGTACTTTGCGCACGCTTGCCAGCTACCAGGAATTCAGTTGTCAAAGCCGATTGCGTAGGCGTGCAAGGCTCTCCGTGGTTAGTCTGTAGAAGCTGATTTTGATTTTTATTTTCCTGTTACAGGTGAAGAACATTATCTACCATGCAGTGAAAGATGCTGTTGGCACACTGAAAGCTCATGAATCCAAACTAGCTAGATCGTAGGAATTGCTAGTTCCCAAGGCCCTGTGAAGTCAAGCTCTTGCTCACAGTCTATCCAGGGACTGCGCACAACTGTCTCTGCCGGAGCAGAGGCTTCGCCCAGAGCCGGCGTGGTCAGTATTACACACACTCTTCAGCCACTGTTTTCTACGCTGCCTCAACACTGATGGTCTAGTGGAAAGTTGCACTGTTACATGCAGAATTCCAGATTCTAATGAAAGGTGCCGTGTCCCTTTCCTGTTGCCTTTTGAGAATTGGAAGAACATGGAAACCACTTGGTGTTCCTGCATATTATGATTAGAAATGGTATAAAGAGTGTGGATGGTTTTTTTCCTCATGCCTAGTTAGTCTCCACAAAGTTAGAAGGAATGTGCCGGAGGTGGGTTGTCCTGCTGCAGACTTAGTTGATAGCTGCTGGAAGATTGTGACCAACAGTAGCCCAACTACAGAAATTTAAGCAAACTTCCCATGTGAGATACAGGCCAAGGAAAAGAATAAAGTGATTCTCTGCACTCCCCTTCTTGTAGCCCTTTCTCTATACACTGTAGAGTTGCAGAAATAAAGGGAGAACCCACTTTTTTTCCCCAAGAGACTCCAGAAATAGGAGAATTGTGTATTTAGTGAAAAACTAGGTTTGTAGTGAAACAGTTAATATTTCATGAAAGTAGATATTTTTAGTATTTTTGAAGTACCACAACTGTTCCTGGATTTTCAAGGAAAGGCGCATTACATTTAGTCTTCCTTTCAATAAAATCAAGAAGAGATTTTTAGAAAGCAGTCCAAAATAGCACAAAAACAGCCAAAGGAGAAGTGAATAGAAATTGACATCCCCCCTTCCCTTGCTCATATTCCTCACCCATCTTCCCCCCTCACCCTATGCCACGCTGCTTCCTCGGAACAAGAAGTAAAAAGGAGTATGAACTCTGTTCTCGTGTGGAGATGTTGTACATCTCTCCCTGCACTGGTGACTGCAGGCAATAGTTCACCCAATACCAGTGCTCTCTGAAAACATCTATCCTTTCCAAAGTGAAGGAAACTTTCAGTGTCAACGTTGTCCAGAACTATTTTAAGTAAAATGTTCCTGCTTGATAGAACTGTATTCAGAATTTACTAATGTCAGCATTGATGCAATGGATTTCATTGTTTGGGTACATGGGGAAATGTATCTACCTTATATCCAGCTGTACTGTAGTGCCACCTGCAGGCCTGTTAATACATTCACGGTTATTTCATTTTTTTAAAAATAAAAATCATTTACTGTAACAGCCTGGGCGCTTTCTTTCAGATTGGCACACGGACCTCCTTGCTTTGAGGTTGTCTCCGTTTCTTAGTAGTGAGGGCTGCCTGTGAATTTCTTGCCCTGTGTCTGCCCAAACCAGAGGGGTTTTGGGTGGTTTATGCCTGGCATCCACAGGTACGTGCTAGGAGCACCCAGCCACCTGCAGTCTTGGTTCTCAGCAGTAGTTTGGGTAGAGGATCTGTCTTGTCTTCTCCTGTGCCCCCACACCCCACTGTCCTCTCAACAGGTTGGGTTTGGAGCTGCCCTCTCTGCAGGAGGTACGATGGGGTGGTGAAGGCTCCCTGGTTTCTGTTTCCTTTCAGATGTGCTTAAGTTCTCTCTGCTGTAGCCGTATAGGGCCAGGGATACTTTATGGTACTTGTAATTAGACTGTAAAGTTCATTGCAAGTCTATCATGTTCCTGCTGGCAGCCACTGTATTTACAGCTTCTACATCTTTTGACAGAGTTGCAAGATTTAATTCTGCTTTGTCTGAAAGTACGTACCTTTCTTAGCTTAGTAAATGAACTGGACTCCGGAGCCTTTTTTCCCAAGAAGTGTTTGTCCTCTGTTCACCCCTTTGACCACTTTCATAACTTCGTAGTTCTTTTATGTGCTGTTTTACTCCCCGAGGCATTTGTCATCGAAGATGAACAGTTCTGGACAGTGAAATTTTTGCACAGAACTTGCTCATTGCCTGGGATTGTTCTTGGTGACTTTCTTGTGCCTCCTTTTTGTTCAGCAACCCCATTTTAGAGGGATTTTTGATTCAAGCTACATGTAGGTTTTTAAAGTCTGTTCATGCATTTCTGTGCTGAGATAATTACTCATTTCTGAAATGTTCCTGTTGCTGCATTTCTTGCTAATGCTAACCCCTTACTAATCCAGTAGGGTTGACTGCACTGTCTTTCCTGAGGAGCAGCAGCCCATTTGGGCCTGTCATATGCACGTTTACACGTGTCCGGTGAAGGTGCTCACACAGGCGCACCTTGGGATCCTCTTAATGGGGTTTGCGAGAAGGGTCTGTGCTTGCTCTCTGCCCACCTCTGCTTCTGTCATACTTCGTATGGAGCTTACAGCAAAAGCAGCCAGCCGAGGTGGTGATAAAATATTTTAAAGATGTGTAATCAGTAACTTTTATCACAGTGTTTTCTAGTGACAAATATTAAGGGGCAGCCGATACGTTACCTGGAACACAAGCAGATCCAAGACATCATAAATCTGAAAAATTTGAGGGGAAAATAAAAACTTCTGTTGCGTGACTTAAAACTCAGTTCACTGCAGTCATGAGGTTTGTTCTACTGAAAGCTGTCTTGCCAGGACTGAAGGGAGCTACACAAGATGGTGAGTGAGCGGGCACCATTTTTGAATACTGGTTTTAAGCTCTGTCTGTTGTTCAGCCAATATCCAGTGGAACTACAGACAAGTGGTAGCTGGAATTCAGGATTGTATGGCTATCGGCCTGCCGGAGAGAATTTGGATTTCGTTCACCATACCAGAGCTTGGTGCGTGCTCAGCCATGCAGGGGCACATTCAGCAGTTTCACAGAAGGCTTCAAACGTTACACAGGACACATTCATATTTTTCTCTCAGATGAAGAAGAAGAAATAATGTTCCCACTCTGAAGGTTTAAATTCTTTTCAACACAACTACTCTGTCCTTTTCTTGATACTGCTTTAAAATGTGACAAGGGTTGATTTTACGACAAGTAAATATTTTCTCTGTTTTTATTAAGTGTACTCTGAGGCAACTGAGCTACGCAACATAAATATGAGGAAAAATAAGTACTTAGTACGGCAAAGATTGTGATCTATTTGTAGTTCCTCTGAAAGATTCTGACAACAGCCTGTTGTAGCACCTGGGGATGTGAACCAGAGCAGAGGAATTAGATGTCAAGCAGCAACTTGAATTTACCTGCAATACAAAATAAGTTGAAAGAAGTTACCTGGCATGGATATTCTTTAAAATTCTTGTTCCTATGTACATATGGGTTCCCTCTCTTTCCCTATTTCTGACAGCCCTTTGATAACACTCAGAGCTGCTGCAGTTCCGAGGTTTTGGCTGAGCTGTGGCGCATGCCCATTACTTACTGGTGCATCGAGCATATCTTGTTAACTGTGGCTTTAGTGGAAAAGGAGGGTGACACTACACAGCAAGTGAGTGATGCACCTGCAGACAGTGCATCTCACAGGCTCTCAGTACTGACAAGCAATCTTATCTTCTGGTTGTCGGCTTCAGTGTTTTCCCACACGTTTGCCCTCTCTATCCTGGATGCTCATGGTCACTCTTTCCAGTGCATCTCAGAATATGAAACCAACCCACAGCTTCCTTTCCTCTTAATCCTCAGTGTTTTTAAGATCCTTATCCTCAACCTTTGAACAAGAGCTACATGCTCCCACCAGGTAGAACTCACTTTTCTCTCTTGCCTCCCTCATCCCTGTGTCATACTAGAGCTTCCCCTCCCCGCCCCCCTCCCGCCTTCATGTAGGCTGATACAAAAAATGGGAAAGTGAGTTTCAAGAGCTAGATATAGCAAAATACAGCTCCTTCCCCTAGGAAGGTCTCTTCTAACTAAACAGCTTTCAATCACAAAGCAAAACAGGTGAGGAAGAGAAATGTTCTCAGAATAATTTCCATTTATAGGGACTTACCTCCCACGTTGTCCGTTTACACTATTGGCTCACGCTTTTTCTGTGCTTTCTTTATCCCTTTCTGCTTTTGATGCTCATCGATAATCTGCACCTTTAAGATTCAGAGAGGGTTCCCATTGCTTTCTTCAATTTTCTTAAAACCCTTACTTATTCTGCTAACCTTTTTCAGAGGCACTCTTGTGTTCCTGAGCCCTGACTAATTGCCATTCCTTTTCATTACAGCAGCTTCTGCCTGAACCTCAGCTTCAGCAGGATCTCTGGTCTGACCTGGCATTGTTCTACATGTAGCTTTGCTAAAGCTGCTCTACTCAAGGAACAGTGTGATTCCTATGCCTTATTTTTTAGGACATAATAGATTGATAGCTATTTGCTCACCTATTTTAACCACTTTTGGAACACAAATTCATCATGGCTTATTTCAGTGGTAGCGTACCTACTAGAAAAATATACAGCCTTGCTTTGAAAACAATCAAATTGCTTTCTTGGGTGGGTCTTAAAATCTTAATTACACAGCACTATACAACTTAATAATAATTTAATAAAAAGAATGCTACTAATAAATCATTCTATTTTAATTTGACCTGCAGCTGGCTTTTCTTCCAAAAATAGCCCTCCAGTACTGGTAGTTTCTCCTTGTGGGAAGGTAAGTTAATTAATTAATTTATCGTTCCTTTTTATAATATGAAAAGAAATAGAGCTACTTACTGCTAGCTCTAAATTGCTAGCTTAAAATACCTTTCCCAGAGCTGGTCTTAAAGCTCACCGTGTCACTTAATGAGCTGCCACTTAAGCTGTTCACAAGAACCACCTGCTCAACTGATCTTGATGTTCATATTGTATTGTTCTTTGACCATTTATTTCTAACGCACTGTAAATCTTCATGTTGCTCCTCAGCACATTAAACAGTTTAAAATACCAAGGCACATTTTATTAAGGTGCACTCCCACACTCTTCATACATTGTGCTTGCCAGGTCTCTGAATTTTTTCTCTTCTATTTGCATCTTTCACTCACCTGAAGACACTGTTTGTGTACCAGAGCTGTTGCCATGTGGGTCTCTGAAGGAAACTGCTGCTGTTAGAAGTAGAATTATTTTGGTGAAGGTTGTGCGTGTTGGCGTGAGAGGCGTACTTGGATGTGTGAGAGCAGATTACTTTTATCCTATTTGTAGGTCAGTTATGCCATCAATACTGTAAATTGTGCAGTCATTTTGCAGCCATTCTTATCTAAAAGCAGACTATGACAAAATGTTCTTTGTCGCTGTCTGTAGAGACATTTGTGTTTTCAACTCTTACATGTAACAGAAAGTTGCTAATGTGTATTTTTCATTATTGCTCATTATACTACAGTTCATGCATGCATGAGGAAATTCTTCCCTAAGCAGCTCTTTGTTTTTGCTCTGACTCACTCTTTGGCCTCTTTCTCTTTCATAAATGCTGTCTGGCAAGTAGTGAGACTGCCGAAGTGCCTTCCTGCAGGTTTTTTTTTTATTATTATTATTGTTTTGGGATGTGTTTTTGTTTTGTTTTGTTAGCTGAAGAACCACAATAGTTGCAGCAAATTAAAAACCGGTTTATGTAATGGGCACCATAGCGGGACTCGGAAATGTGGGTACGGGCCCTGAGCAGTCCCTGACCGACGGGGCGGGGGGCGAGGAGGACTCTTCCAGGAGCGCTCCATGGTGACACGTTCCTACCCTGAACGAGGGGTCTCCTCCCCGCGCAGCCCTGCCCGGAGCTGATCCAGCCTCTCAGCTGGAGTTTGTCAGCAGGAGAGCACTGGGACACGACTGGATTATCCTGGGAACTACACTAACGGCCTCGTCTCTTTGGCGTGAGACCCCGCGCCGTGTCTCCGTTTTGTTTTACAGCCGGTCTTGGGGGGGAGCTGGGAGTCCAGGGACTTGAAAACGCTGAATCGGAACTGAATCTGGTTGCGGCGTTCAGCTGCTGTTGTCTTGGCCTCCCTGGGGTCGGTGACTCCTGCCCTGCTCTGCCGGCCGCGCCCCGGGCAGCCCTTTCCCTCCTCCCAGCCTCTCCCACCATAGCACAGGTTACTCCTCTGCCACTTTCCCGGCGGTTCCCGTTACCGCCGCCCCCACCTCTGCACTCCCCGCGGCGGCGGGTATGGCGCTGAGGGGGGTCTGTCCTTCCCGCAGGCTGATCTTCGGCACCCTCTACCCCGCGTACTCCTCCTACAAGGCCGTGAAGACGAAAAACGTGAAGGAATATGTGAGTTGGCCGTGGCGGCCCAGTCCGAGTCCGAGCGAGGGTCCCCGGGGGCTACGGGGGTGCTGGGGAGGGCGGGCGCTCACCCGAGGGAGGGCCTCAGGCCGATAATGTAGGATGGTTCTACTCCGGAGATACCGAGGGAGGAAGGGACAGCAGGGTAAAGCACTGCAGTGTGTCTTGGAGGGATCTTTCAATGCATCTTCCAGTGCGTCTGAAAGTCCAGGTCTTTTCCTCTAATGTTATCTTTACTCATTGTCTTTTTACTGCTTTTTTTTTAGTTCTACATTTGTTTTCTTCTAAAAGGCTGAGTAATTTTGTGTTTTCATGTTAACACAACTTGCCATCAGTGTTTTCTGTTGGTCAAGATTTCACCCTCCTTCCTTTCTGGAATTGTGTCCCCTTCTCTGTCTACACCATTGTTAACAGTTGCCATGTTTAAAATGTTAGATATTTCTTAGCAATACGATGTGTCCTCTTCTTACAGAAGGGGTGTTCTGGGTCGATTAGTGGACACGAGCTATTTGGCTTACGGGTGGGATGAATTTCCATTTATTGAGAGCAAGGAATGACCTCATAGAGAAGAGAGGTAACATGAGCAAATCCAGGGTATAATTTGTCACTGTTGCTTTGTGGTGCAGTCAGAGGCTCTTCATCCAGCTGGCTTTGCTCCTTACAAAATGACTTGTCAACAATAAATACTGCAGGATACAGTCCTTTTCTGTGTCACAATGCTTCAGTCCTCTAGAATTGCGTAGACCTTTCCTGTGTGTTGGCCTAAAATTCAGCCCACTGGGTTTTGAAGAAGATGCGAGCTGAGGTGAGAGTCTCAGTCATAGTGGGCAGTTTTATGAACCTCAGCATCTGGCAGAGGTGTTTTGAGTTTTGTTTTGGGGTAGATTCTTTTTTTTTAAATACTGGTCTCAGTGGAGAAGTCAAAATGTGAACGTTCAGGAAGCAGCGATAATTAATGCACTGTTTTGAGTATTAGAGTTACAGTCAGAAATACGATGAGCCTTACTGAACTCTGAGCATTATTAGTAATAACATTAGAAACTGGAAAGTAAGAATGAAAGAAACTGTCTGAATAATCTCATGACTCTGTAACTCCATAGTTGTCCTTGAAGTTGCATTCAAAGTCGTATCGTGTTACTATTTTCTCCTCTGGCCTTCCTCTGCTCTTTCCTTCCAGTTGTCTACGACCTTCATTTGTTGCATTAAATGCGTGTTATTTTTTACCTGGGATTTTGTTCTAGCTCATGGCTGCCTGTCATGGAATGAATCTATGTTAACTTTGAGTCAGACTCAGATTTCTGACTTTTAAATTGAGTTCATCACTGACTGGGGGAGAAGCTCTGTGGGAAGGGACCTGCGGATCCTGGTGGACAAACAGCTCAATGTGTGCAAACATGGTGCTACGTGGCCGTGAAAGCCAACGGGGTGCTGGGCTGCATCAACTCGGGCATCACCAGCAGAGATAAAGAATCATTATCCCATTCTACTCAGTGCTTGTCAGGCCTCACCTGGAATATGGTGTTCAGTTTCACTCCCTTCTGTACAAAAAACCGATATGATCAGGCTGGAGAGGTCCAGACAAGGGCCATAAATATGATCCAAGGAGGGGAAAGCTTGCCATATTAGGAAAGGCTAACTATATGGGTTTGTTTGGCCTTGAGAAAAGAAGGCTTAGGGGAGACCTTACCACCGTGTTCCAGTATGTAAGGAGTGGCTGCAAAGAAGATGGAGACTCCCTTTTCACAAGGCGTCACGTGGAAAAGACAAGGGATAATGTGTAGAAGTTACTCCTGGGGAGACTGAATGGACACAAGAGGAAAATTGTCACAGTGAGAACAATCAGCCATTGGAATAATCTCCCCATGGAAACAGTGGATTCCCCATCATTGGACACTTTTAAGATCCAGCTGGATAGGGTGCTGGGCCATCTCATGGCCCATCTCAAAAGACCAGGCTTTTGCCAAGAAAAGTGGGACCAGATGATCTTTGAGGTCACTTCCAAATGGTATTCTGTGATTGCTTTGTTGAGAACTTGAGGGGAAAAAAACCCCAAACAACCTCACTTTTTAAAGCAGTTTATAATAACCTTGTTCTGGAGCGCAAAGACTCAGTAAATATGGAGCCTTTGAGTTTGTAGGCATTCTTTACAGTAAAAACCTGCTTGCTTTCTGTGGGTAGGTTAGTGGTTGAGATACATAAATGCTGTGTTTCCTTGCAGAATGTAAACATTGTGTTGATCTGATTTTCTATTGGCAGATGTTACCTAAATTGCTCTAAGACTTCCTTAATTTGATGGTGACAAAGAAATGAGATACAGTACTTGAGTATCATAAAGTTGTCTTAATAATATCAACCAATCACCTGGTCATAAGCCCCACTAGGGCTGATGTGGAAAAGTATGGAATTAATTTTGAGTTTTTTTTTAATGCTTCCTTGATATAGTGGTCTTGAAGTAGATAGTTCTGGATTTCTGCAGCAGAAAATTTTCTCTTGTTTTTGTTTTCAATAGAAATGCTGGACTTGGTTCAAGAAAATGTATTTGAACTTCTAAAACTGATAATAAATAGAAGTTATTTCTCAGAGGTCTCCGTCAGAAATAAGCATTTAGATGTCGGACTGCTATCTGCCTAATTCACTTATCTTTCGGGGACTTCTTTCTTTCCACATAAGTGGAAAGACAGGGAAAAAACAATTTTATTAAACACGAGAAAGGGGCCCAGTATCTGTTCAGGCTGTTTGTCATGTGAAAAGTCAGTGGGAAACTTGAATGCTGTGCTTTCAGAATTGTGTCTATATGCTACCACTTGCTCATAGTGCTTAAGAACCAGCATTGGCGGGAGAGAAAGATCTTACAGGTGTATCTGTGCTAGAGAGACTGGTATATTGAAGATTGACTTGGCACAGATCAGGCTGCCACGAGCAGTCCATCACTGGCACCAGACAGCAGTGCAAACTTAATTTTCTCCCCCACCATGATACAAATTTATGATAAGTCTTTGAGCAGCTGTGACAAACTGCTTCTAGTAGCTCAGACTGTTTTAAAAGTAATTTCTTTTTATATGTCATCTTCAGCATTGGTCATATCTACATTCCAAATATGCTTTTGCATTTTCTGAATTTATTTAGGCTCTTGGTGCAAGCTGAGGAGACTACATATATGCAGCTAGCTGAAGCTGGTGGTCATCAGCTTGAGCAGCAAAGACCTGACTCCTTTTCAGTGGACTTTAAAAAATGCACAGCCTGGTTTGGCCCTCTGTTTTTGAAGGTGTTTGTACTCTGTGGGTTACAAACATCATAAGAAAAAAGAAAAAGTGATTCTTCCCCTCTGCTTTCTGTTCCTCCGGTTTCTGTTTATCTACACTACAAGATCTACAAGAGCTAGGCTAGTTTATTTAAGAGCTCTACTTTCTTTTTGTCTTCCGTTGTAGAACATAGGGTGAAAGGTGACAGGAGGAGACCGAGGACAGGACACCTGTGCCCAGAATCCAAGATGTGAACATGCAGTTTATTTAAACAGTTAGCAAAGCAACATTTTCTATTCTTCTCAGTTTCTTTTCTAATACTCCCAAGTATTCTGTTAGCAGAATTAAAAAGTCTAATGAGCACCAAGCTTATGGTTGCATGAGACTGTCTACCGCTCCTGAGAGGCATGAGCTAATTTATCTAACCATGAATTTTCACTAAGAAAAAGCAGATTCTGTACTTAATGACATTTAGCAACAAAATATAAGCTGGAGATCAAGTTGGATCACCAAATTTTCCAACACGTGCAAGTTTTGGGAAACATCTGTTTTTATAGACTCGTTTGATGTAACAAATACTGTCACTAAACTGTCCATGTAATTTTAATATGTGAATTAATGTGTCAATTTAATACATGGAATTTCCTTGATTCAGTTTAGTTCTCTTTTCCTGTTCTAGATGACACTAAGAGCGTTGAGGTGTTTCTAGCAAAGGCAACCTCTTCTTTCCATTTATCTGCTGCATAATTTATTTTTACTTAACAGCATAAAAAAATGGCAATTTCCCTTCTTAAAGGTCTTTTCAAACCTAAACAATTCTATGACCTTCTGATATTGGAAATTTTGGGGTAGTAGTTTTGTTAATTCAGCTGATTGCTGTTTACGAATAATGAGCCTGTAGCTGAGGCCCATTAGACTTGTTACTAAAACAGCAGAATGTGAGTGCGTGTGTGCTGTGGGGAAATATTTTGTTTGCTTTGGAAGAAATGTCTAGTGCTGCATAGAACAGTGTGAGGGAGTAGGGAGACAGACAGTAGGCATACAGGTGTGTCCGCAGGAAAGCTGGTTAGCAATCAAGGGTCACCACCTGCAAGCTCAGGAGTGATGCATCCTGACAAAGAGGACATTGGGCCAGGCTCCTCCTGGACAATCTCAAACAAGAAAAGAAATCTTACAGAGTGTCAATAAAGACAAGTAGCCTGGTAGGAATATAGAGAAATTGTCCAAGCAGCCAGGGATCAGGTTAGGAAAGGTAAAGGCCAGGTAGAGTTAATTCTGGCCAGGGATGTCAACGACAAGAAGATAAAAGACTATGGAAAATGTGGGCCCACTCAGGAAGGAAACAGGAAACCTGGTCACCCAGGGCATGGAGAAGGCTGAGGTACTCAATGGTTTTTTCTTTGCTTCAGTCTTCACTGGCCAGTGTTAGGCCAAGTCGCAGAAGACCTTCCAGTCCTTGAAAGGGGCCTACAAAAAGGTGGGGAAGGGACTTTTTAAAAAGTCGTGTAGTGATAGGATGAGGGGTAATGGCTTCAAACTGGAAGAGGGTGGATCTAGATTATCAGAAAGAAATTTGTCACTCTGAGGTTGGTGAGACCCTGGCCCAGGTTGCCCAGAGAAGCTGTGGCTGCCCCATCCCTGGAGGGGTTCAAGGTCAGGCTGGATGGGGCTTGGAGGAACCTGGTCTGGTCGAGGTGTTCCTGCCCAGGGCAGGAGGGTGGGACTGCACAGGCTTTAAGGTCCCTTTCAACCCAAACCGTGCCATGATAACAGCACAAAGTACACTTTGTAAACTATACTCAAAACCTTAAACGAGAAGATAATGATTCTATGATTCTATGATTTGGGACTTTAACACTGCTGCATCATGATATAGCTACAGGGCAAGTGTTCATCACTGTATCTATATGCATTTATCTGTTTAGAGCACATTCATCCTACATGTTTTCCCAACTATAGTGTACCATTTGCAATGTGTCCCTTTCCATTATGGATTATATATGCCGTCCTGTTGAATTCATCGGTGAATATGATGAGTCATTTTTACTGAGAAGAATTTTACCTCGTTCTGAGTTCTGATGGATGTCGATTGAGCAACTGCTCTTTTGCAGGTGAAGTGGATGATGTACTGGATTGTGTTTGCCTTTTTCACCACTGCAGAAACACTCACAGACATTGTTCTTTCTTGGTGAGTTCCTTAGTGGCATATGTGGGGGTTTTTTTGGGGTTGTTTTTTTGATTAAGTAACAGAGAATTTGTGTTAGGATGCCAGGAGTAAACTATCTCTGTTTTAGAAGATTTCATTCCCTGTGAAGAGTCTCCAGACTTGCAGATATTGTGGGTAGTAGGTGCTGTCTTAGCTGTTTTATCTCCTATACTTGCAAACAGTTAGGTATCTGTAAGAGGATCTTCATTCATTCATAATATGAAATATTTTTGAGAAGCTGTGTGAACTGATAGAAGCTATAGAAGTATGAGAAATGACAGTCTAAAATATACTTTAAAAAAAAAAGATGGTAGAAGGGACCTGTCTGGGAAGCAGTTTCTTAATCCTTTCAGTGCTGTGTGTCGAGCTTGGCAATATGGAGGCCTCCAAAAGGAGGCCTTACAAGTCGTCATTACATGTCTTCAGCTGACCTTTGAGACAGGCTATCTTCAGTTTCTTCATAGTGTTTGAGCTTTGCATACATCTCTGAAAGAATACCAGTCAGGAGTTGCGTGTTTTAAAGAAATATGAAACAGCTACACATGCCTTACAGAAGTGCTCGGCAGCTTTGCATAAAATTTGAAAAGCAGATAAATATCTAAAAAGTACTGGTAGGTAAGTTTGTATACTTAAAATGGACCACTGAAAACAGAAATCTCTTACTACTAATAGAAACCGTAGACAGTTTGCATTCATTTGTTTTGGTCTTTGCCACTCTTGTCTTCCCAGAGACTTTACTGGGTAGGGGTTAGCAATGAAAGGCTTACGTGCTACATGCTCTTCTTCATTTACACTGATCCTCCTTTTGTGTGCCACCAGAGGTGTACCTACTGGAAGTGTCAGTCTGAGCTATCTGCCTTAGCAGGAACTTGAGGTTTATTGAGATACATACTTGAAAACTTGGGATAATGCGAAGGAAACTAACGTAATATTAACATCCAGTGGATACTGTCTTAAAAAAACTTCAGAATCCTGAGAGTAGCTATCAGATTGTAATTTGGTGTGTTTGCAGGGCTGAGAGATGCCCTGTTTATGGAGTTTTCATGGCTATGGATGAAAGACTAAATGAGACTCAAAGAAGGTATGTCCTAGGGTTACAAAGAGGGTTGTGCTATTCTCACATGCCATATCTATTCTTTTGTTTCTGAGACGTTGTCTTGCCTTTGCTCTTTCTGCCTATGCTGCTGTCTACCAGTTATCTCCATCTGTCTCTGTGCAGATCTTGATTCCAGTTCTCCATCTTTCTCTCTCTCTCTCTCCCCCTCTTTTTTTTCTTCCCTCTTTCTCTCAGGTTTCCCTTTTATTTCGAGCTGAAAATCGCATTTGTGATTTGGCTGCTCTCCCCTTACACCAAGGGCTCCAGTGTCCTCTACAGGAAGTTTGTGCACCCAACGCTCTCCAATAAGGAGAAGGTACTTGTTATTAGAAGATACTGACCTTTCTAGGAGCTGAGTGGCTTCTGATGCGGTTATATGCTACAGTAAAAACTGAAATGCATGAATCATGCTTGTGCTGACATTTGTGGATGTAGAATGATTCTGTCTCTGACAACGATGTCATGCTGCAGCTCACTGACAGTTGTAATATAGCCCGTAGTTTACCTATTGCTTAGAGAGCATGTTTGGCTAACCCAGTGTCATGAGCCGCTGCAGGCACTGTCAGTAGTTAATCTCTTTGACTCATGGTAGGAGCAGCGTATTCTGTAGCCATGCTGTTATTTTCACATTGTCAGTGTAAGCAACTGCTTTGTTTCAGTTGTTACAATTTGGAGATAGCATACTTTTAAGTAAAAGTTGCATTTGCAAGCGTTCTGTAAGCAGCAGACATGGTCAATGACAGCTGATGCTGGTAGCCTGGAACAAGGCGTCCAGATGAGCTTTGGGCTTTTAAGGGTAATGGTGGGGAGACTTTGGTCGTGTTTGTAAAAAGGAGCTAAATGCCATGTTCCACATTGCCTTCCTAGGAAATTGATGAATACATTACTCAGGCTCGTGACAAGAGCTATGCAACCATGATGCGAGTTGGCAAGAGAGGGTTAAACCTTGCTGCCAATGCAGCAGTTACTGCAGCTGCAAAGGTAATGCAACACCTTCTGTAACATTCAGGAATTCCTCAGCAGTTTACTTTTGTGTGCCAGCAATTAGTGCTATGTGTCTGCTAGGGATGCTCGTACTTGTTTGCACCAACCCACTGTTCCTTTCCTCCAGTTTGCCTTGCAGTTAATCCCATCCTTTGACTTATGGAAAGTGGAGGGAGAGTGGAATATATTTTGCTTTAACCTCTTCCCTGTTGGTCTTGGGAGCATACTTTTCTTTTTCCCTTCTGTTTTTTTCTGGAGCACCCTAGTGAGGAATAGAGCCATTTCTTCTTCTTCTGACTGATCCCATGTGAGAGGATCTTGGTGAAGGTGAAGTGCCTTTGACCCTAATTATTATGTCCTCTTAGGGCCAGGGAGTTTTGTCAGAGAAGCTGCGAAGTTTCAGCATGCAGGATCTCACTCTGATCCGGGATGAAGATACTGTGCATATGCGAAGCCATGAGCCACAGCTGCACTCCTCTGGTGGGAGTCTTCTTGAAACCATTGAGGATTCAGGTATACAGCACCCTCACAGGGCCATTGCATGAGCCCTCATATAGTGAGCCAGGAGGGGAGCAGGGGTTCCCTAAACTTTCCATGCGTTTGCTCTCAGAAGGACTACACGATTCCAAATTATCTGGGAGAAGTTGCATTACCTTCCCTAGTCCCTTTCCATCTATTAACGCATCTCTGTACTTTTTGGATTAGCCTTCTTAAGGTTGTTGACATCTCCCTTTTGTGTGGTCATTCAGGATGGGTCATTATACACATTATGTGATTTTCAAAAGCCTTTGCTAAAAGTTTCTGTCTTACTCCTTAGCTTCGTGTTACTCCTCAGGAGAGGAGAGCAGTGTGGTACAGAGGTCTAATGGAACCCCATCGGAAACAAGAACAGACCCGTCAGATGAAGATGCAGGAGACAAACTTCCTAAACGTACACAGAGTCTCAAAACTCCTAAAAAGATGATGAAAACTGAGGTGAGCTGGTGTGTAAATTATGTCAAGCAACCACACTGATGTGTGAGCTTTGTTGGAAGGCTCTGCCTTCATAGCCTCAGTGTATTTAAAAGGTGTTTGTATAAACTTTCTTGGACTAAGTCTTTGCTGATTTAATCCTACATCAGAGGACTTGCTATAATAGTCTCTAGCTTTTATATTTTTATGATGCCTGAAAGCCTTTGCCATAAGCTGGGACCCAGCTTTGCTTTCATTCAGGTTATGTGTTGAAGGGTGGGGCATTGGGTATTTTTTGACATGTTTTCTTGACTGCATCCTCTCTTCTGTATATTACAGTCTGAATATGTAATACTACTGTGATCTTTGTACCTGGGGCAGCACCTTTTTCCTTATCTAAAGTGCAGTGGTTCTGTACCCTCTTAGGCCTCCCTGGACTTCTGCATATTAGATATGGGGAAAATGCAGTTTCTCCTTCCACACCATTCCCTGTCCCCTCCACTTCCTCCCACCTCGGAGTTTTGGGTAATTAGTCCTTATTGAGCTGTCCCCTCCATATGACCATGTGATGATCCAAGACATTTACAGCCATTCAGAGGGGGCATGAGTTGCCTGTGTTACTGTAATTAACACAAACATACACAAAAATACACAAAAATAAATGCAGTTGTGTCCAAGAATCATTTAAGCTTAAGTCCTTTTTTTTTTTTTCCAGCTTTTTATGTATTTCAGAGAACATGCTATTTGAGGTGCTGCTTTCCAGGTTTTGACTTAAATAGTTGTTGTAGCTTGATTTATATCTGATAAAAATCTCCCTTTTTGTGAAGGTGGGGTCCCATTTGCTTGATTCAATTATTATGTTCTCTTAGGGCCAGGGAGTTTTGTCAGAGAAGCTGCGAAGTTTTGGGTTTTTTTTTAGATAAAGATTGCTATATGACTGCCTCGCATTGTTGAGCTTTTCAGGCTAAATATTAAATATTATGGAGGAAAGTAATTGCTGAAAGCATAATTTTAATTCTTACTGTTAACCTTGATTTTACAGTGTACAAGGACTCCTTTGCATGTGACTGGGTGCTCTTTGTAACAGAATCACAGAGCAGTTGAGGTTGGGGGGGGGTGTCTCTGGAGTTCATCTGGTCCAACCCTACTGCTCAAGCAAGGCTGCCTAGAGCTAGGTTCCCAGGACCAGGCCAGATGGCTTTTGAATATCTCCAAGGATGAACATGTATGTCTGAAAATGCATTTAAAATGAGCCTGGATCTTCTTTAAGTTTCCAAGGCTTACTTCTGAGTTGATCTCTCTGCTTTCTTCTCTTGCGTATTAGACAGAAGCAAGGAAACAAGAGGAACACAATTTGACTCCAGACTTCGTAGTGGGGAATTTTAAAAGTAAAATTATGAATAGACAGTAGTGAATGTTTATTGTGAATACAGAAATTCCAATAAAGCCCTGTGTAGGCATATTCTTTTTTATGCTCAGTCTGCTTGAGTCTTTGGTTCAGGTGTACAAATAGTAGGACTTTTAGATCCCTAGAGTTGTCTGGAAGTGCTGAACACATTGTGGATCATAAATGCACTCTTCTTGCCAACACGTAGAATGAAGGACACTGGGTAAAGTGTGCAAACTACTTCAAAAGGTTTCTACATCTTTCAGAGAACAGTGTTTGGGATGGCAGTCAAGAAGCAGAAAAGTTACCTCAGTGAAGTGTTACGTGAATGTTACCAGTTAGAAATATTGCTGTGTCCAATCTTTGGTTGAGATAGCTGACTTCAATTTTATTATTACACTTGTCCTGTTTTAGAATGTCTTCTTCTCCTGGTTGCCGTTTGGTGGATATGCTCGGAGTAATTTGTTTACTAACCAAAACCAAATTGAATGGTTATATAGCCTTTTCTAAAAAAAGGGATGATGTGAATAGGGTCATTGTGCTGTAGTTGCTTTGTCTTGTTTTCACTCAGCATTCTTACATATTTCTGTTAGACCTTTAGATTTCGAACAACCCTAAGATGCCTCTTTTTTTCCTTCTCCTCAGCTTCCAGTGAGAAGTGTGAAAACCCGCCCTAAGAAGAAAGCTGCAGGCTCTCTTGCTTCTGGGGAGTCATCCTAAGGAGAGCTCCCCCTTCCCAGCAACTGTCTCTGTCCCGGGATTCGCCTGTCACTATTGAGGGGAAATTCCCCAAAGGAAGGGAGCTGCGATTCATGTACATAACAGATACTGCTTTGTAGAGCTCATTCCAAGGCAGGAGGGAGGCTGGGATTCAGAAAGTGGAGTAGAGGATGCACATCCTCGGGAATTTTCTCCTTTTCATCTCTCTGTTGGAGGGAATGCTGATATGTCTGTACATAGCCTGTTGCTTTGGAATTCCCACTGTATAAACCCTAGTTGGAAAGAACCTTTGCTGGAAGAACTGACTAGGGTTAGAGATATTCATTGCACAGAATCTGGAAAAACATTAGACACTGGAGTTCCACAGGGGTGGGTGGCTCCCTAAAATGTCTTATCTTGCTCTGGGTATTCTTCTGCATCTGTGTGTTGTTCAGAAGTGCCCACCATGATTCATCCTTATTAAGAGCGGACCATAACTGTCATGTCCATCCTCTTTGAGAGGGTGACTGAAATGATATATGCTGGGTGCTTTTGAACGTAAAGGACTAGGTCATGGGAGGAGTATAGTAGATTCCCATTACTACTGCTGGAAGATGAAGAGATGGTTTTTTTTTTATTTTTTTTTCAGGAAGGTGAAGTGAGGCAATTGAAAAACTGAGTACTGAAGAAAATGTGCTGTTATATGCACAGGTGATGAAGTAACTGCAGGCATTTTTAAGTTAACTATTAAGAAGGAAAGTTGGGCATCCATAAGATTTTTTGGCACTTCTCAAAACTGCTTGAATTTTATTTAAGGTTCTGTTATTTACTTTGATTCTTGTGAGAGCATCAGAGTGATGCAAGTCTCATGCAGTGGGAATAGCTGGCGGGAAGACTGTTGCTTTGCCATTTAGTAGTTGAACTCCGTGTCATCCTGATGCTTGTTACTACAGACAAATTCATTTTAGCAGATGACTGGGGAAAATCTGGCTCAATATAGTCTGCGGGAATACTTAAGAATTTCAGAAGCCCTCATCTCTCAGCTTTAGGAGATCCAGTTCTCAGGGCATGAGAACTGATAAACAGGTGATGTATGAATTTCATTAATTCCAGGATTCCATTTATGGGGGATAAAAAGCAGAGAATGGGGCACAATACTGTGATTAATGAGTCCTCTTGCTTTGTCCTACTGCAACCGTTGCACAAATTTTGTCTGACTGTGTGCCATGTTTATCAGTGTCCTGAAACTTGAGCAATATGTAACACTTGGGACAGAGCTTAATTGAATGTGGAACACATACTGGGGGAGTGAAATTGCTACTGCAGAGAAAATGTGCATCATGCCAAGCCATACTGGATTTTTATCCGTTGAACATTGTTAAGGGGAGATCCCCTGGACACTTGCCAACAGAGTCAATGGGAATTTATGAGATGAGTAGAGTTCCTGTCCCTGTAATGGGGGGGAGCACCCATTATAGATCACCAACTACTTATCAAAGGAACCTTGCTCCTCTGTTCCTGCAGGAGACCATTCTTAGCTCTAGGTGTGGGCATTTGTGTTTGACTGCATCTTTTGCTGTCACATTTCTGGAGTTGCAGTGGATTTTTCACAGAGCCCAATGGTTTCCTGCTGACAATGTATAGAAGCACTCCTGCAAGTGACATCCCACAAGTATTTCTGTCCTAAATCATAGCATCATTTTGGTTGGAAGAGACCTTTGAGATCATCGAGTCCAACCATCTGCCCTACTCTAGAAGTTCTCCCCTACACCAGATCCCTCAGCACCATATCTAATATACTCTTAAACACAGTCAGGGAACAGCCCTTCAAAAGTTTGCAAAGGTGAAGGTTAGGACTGAACTTTTTCTTCTTTTCTGTTGTCTTGGTTGCAAATTGTTATGAGTTGACTAGATATTTTAGGAAGTCAATTAAGTTGATTTTACTTTTATTTGTAGCTTTTAAGAATTGAAATCATGACAGACGATGTCAGAAAATTGCATCTTGTCAGAAATACTTATCTTAAATTATTGACAAGGCCTTACACAGAAACCTGCAGAAAATCCTTGATTTGGCTTTGAGTTTCACAGAAAAAAACTACAGTGTTTTGTTCTTTTTAGTTAGCAAATATTTTATAGGTGTCTCAGTAGTATGTGCAAAAGCATGTCGTGAAGCTGGAATTCTTTCTGTGTCCAAAGGAAATTCCTCTTTCCATAGGAGGGATAAAAATCTGTACTGGTTATGTGGAAGATTCAGTTGTGAGAAATTGCTGTCCTAGATTTTACTGTACTGGACAAGACAGAACCATTATTCTCTATATGACAAGTATTTCTTTGACCGCGTTTCTGGATTTTTTTTTTTTTTTTTTTTTTTTTTGTAACTATAAATTTCCATAGGAAATTATTTATATAAATCATTGTGAGGGATTTGGTTTGCAGGCCAAGGATTGATTTGTTTCCCCTTATGCTGATTGTCATGCCCTTTCCCTGTGTATGCGTTGTGATAGTCTTGAATTACTCAGTTTTCATGCAATGACTTTCCAGAACGTTTTCTAGAATCAGTTAATTTGTAGTAACTCTTCCTGCTTTGCAGCAGACTCAATTCAAACAAGACTCAGTTTGGGCATTTGGATTTACAGATTTACCTTTGTTGCCCTGAATTAGGTTCTGTGCTAAGTATCTTTTACTTAGCATTGATGCTTGATGTCATTAGCTTGTGGGTAAGTACAGGTCACTCCGACTGTCGTTGTACAGGGGAATTAAGTGACTACTGGTTGTAAGAGATGGTCTGAAGTGGAGTCAGGGACTATTACTGAATGTGTGATACGAAGCTGGTGATGTCAAGCAGAGGAACTTATCCAGAGCAAGAACAATATTTTAGCATGGACACTATTTTCTTCTTCCAGTACAAATGTGACTGCTAGATTGTGCTCTGCTTGATCAAAGCCTCTGCAGACCTGCAGTCACCCACGTGACTGACCTCTTAGTGAGGTATAGTTCCGCATTGGATGGCATGGTCTTGCATAGAAATTCTCTTGTTAATGAGAATGCTGAATGTGCTGTTTTGATAAAATGCTTCTTTCAACTGTTCAACTGTTTCAAACTCGGTGTTTTCAGCAGGAAATGCTGAAATGTAGTTTCTCCTCAGTATCATCTGTGGACTTCATTGTGCAATTAAGCCAATGGTTAAATCTTCATCAAGCAGTAGAACCCGTTGTGTTCAATGTTTATACCCCTTTCCTAATACGCTTGAGCACAGAGAGAAACACAGTGGGAGAAAATTATACTTGAAGTTGGGGGAGTGGGGAAGGTAGTATATGTGTTTCATTTGTTTGTCTAAAATGATCCTAAAATACCTGTACCATGAGATACAAGGTGAAGCCATGACTGCCTTTTGGAAGAAATGTTGTACCCCCATGCTTTATAATACTGGGAATCACTATTCTGCTGTTGGAAAAGAAAACAGTGAAATGTGATTTCCCTTATGAAAAATGTAATGATTTGCTGCATAGAAGGGAAAAATGTTTCTTGATTGATAGTATCCTGCATGGCAGGTAAGAAATTGAAAGATACAGGAGATACTATCTGATTTTAAACCCTTCACTTCAACTAAACATCTTAATTTCTTACTGTTCTTTGTCAAGTTTCTGATTCTCCAGCCTTATGTTTCCAAGTCTGGGGGACTGATTTCTTTTAGACTAGATAAACTTTCTTGGCATGTAGAGGGTGTATTGGAGAGAGGGATGCTAGTGTTCTTAAAATTGCAAAGCTTGTTCTGGGTAAGCTACATCTTCCCCCATTTTAGTGAACTGAGTTCCATTTACTGCCCTTTTGCGGTGCTGGGCTTTCTTTTTTAAATACATCCCTCTTGGAACCATGACTCATTCACAATATATGGCCAAGCCACTTCTGCCTTGAAATGCAAGAAACCCAACTTTCCTGAACTTTTTATTCTTTACCGTCTTAATCAGCAGGAAATATTGTGCCTTAGGAGGAAAATGGGGTAACTATGGGATACTGTGCTGGTTCTCTGATCGGCACGTAGCATTGTATCAAGGAGTCTTGCATGTCAGCTGTGAAGTGTCATTGTATGCTTAGAAGCAGCTGCTGAATTGAGCTGAGTTTTACCGTCTGTCTTCCGAACATGCACATAATGCTGGAAAGTGTAGCTTATTGCCTAAGAGAGAAATCTAGGGAAAAAAAAATATTCTTATCCTTCCTTCTGCTATAAGCACTATATTGTCACCTTACTCTGGTACTACCTGGGGAGATGCTGCATCTCATCTCTCCATGTAACTGGTTGGTACTGTAGCTTTTCTTCCTTCACCCACTAAGAGTTTTTAATGTTCCTGGCTGAAACATCTTGGGGTGTTGCTTTCTGAGTTGCTCTGTGAAGTCAGATACGTGGAAAATCAGGAAAGTATTCTGAAGCTGTATGAGCTCATAGTCACTGGAGCTGGAGGGGACCTCTGGAGGTCACCTGGTTCAGCCTCTCCGCTCAGGCAGGGCCAACGTAGAGCTGGGTGCGCAGGGGTTCCTGTGTGCTATTTGTGCTCTGGAGCCTAATGAATTTAGTGTCATATGCAGAAATACATATGCTGTATGTTGATGTGCTTTAGTGTTACCAAGGAGAAAGGATTCCTTGTCACCTTTCATCTGGAATTCAGCACTACAAGACACTGCAATCATAGCTCAGTTATTTCTAGGTATTTTTATGAAATTTATAGGCTTCAAGAGAGGTCTTAAGAGGTGTGCAGAATAACTTGTGAGAACAATTGGTGTGGGCAGTAAGTTAAGACAATAAACCTGCATAGCAAAGAGCCTATCTTCTGACGTAGATTTAGATGGGAAGATGGGCTGCGTTGCCCAGGAATTGCCCAGGAAATACTGCTGACTTTCTGATCCTCAAGCAATACTTAAATTCTGCACTCTACAAGTGGGACCTGATGGTATCAAGGGAGGACCAGATGAGTATCAAGTACATCACATCACTTTGTAGTATGTGTGTTATGCTGGGGAGGCACCAGCAGGGAGCTCTGGAGGATAAATTACTCTCCCCTCCTGACCTGCCAGAGCCCATGTTTTTGGATGAGCCAAGTGACGGACTTTGCTACCCTCACGTACACAACTATCTGTAGAATCCCAAAATTGGATGTCAGAATTGCCAGTGCAATCAAAATACTATGAAGTGAAAAGAAACAGTGGCAAACTGGCAGGTTTTTTTCTGCAATTTTGCAGGTAAGTTTAGGTCTTTGCTGCTGCTTTGTCTAAAACCTTTCCATAAACCCCTTGTGAGCAAACTGTTATTTCCTTGATCTGTTTCTCACCTCCTATCCTTTCACGACCTGATTATGTTTCTTATGTTCTCTCTACTTAAGCAAGGGACTACTTCTGCTTTGACTGTGGAGACATGAAAAATAGTCTTTTAGAGCTGAAATTTAGCCTTTTTCCATTATCTAATTCTATGACCTAGAATCATGCAGTGACTTGTACGACAAAGCCTAAGGCTGGATTTGCAGGGGGAGTCTGAGCATCTGTGGCCAATAGCGTAGTTTGATGTATTTCCCTTTTCTTGCTGTGGGTTCTGGCTGAAATATGCCACCTGCAGACCCTTTGAACAAGAGCATTCTGTCTGCATTTAGCCAAGTAATGTTAGAAATAGCATTTGTGGAAAGGTTGCAAAAGTGAGTGAACTCTAAAGGAGTAAGAATTCAAGTCTGCTGTACTATGTAACTGAGATATCTAAAAGATCTGTGGCAGCAGTAGAAATGCTTGGCTGTATTGACTTCTCCGAGATGGGGAATTCAGTCATGTTCTTTGCAGAGGGTCAGGCTGGATGGCAAGCACGGAAAATTTTTACATACAAGGGAACTAAGTTTTTATCATAAGTAATGCTTATTAACTTGCCAAAAGGAAAGCAATTTGAAAATTTTGGGTGACTTTATAAAATTAGGCAGTAAATTATCCCAATTGTCAGACCTAGTATTGAATACAAACCTTTTGTACTCATGCTGCTGTCTTTTGGGGAAAGTACTGAGTTGACAGACTGCGCACTTTTAACTCCTCTCTTAGATTATTTCTCAAATATTTTGAATGCCTCATAGAGATAAATTAAGTTTGTGACATGTGACTGTGAATTCAACTCTAAATTCAGACATTCTGATCTGTACGTGAGACAGTATTGGTTGAGTGAAAGCCCAGTAAGAAAACGGAGAGGCTGAAAACAGATCTGGACAGCTAAAGATGACTGGAGGACTTTCCTTGAAGTGCAGAAATTGGCTGCAGCGATGCTCGTTTTTGATTCAACATTTTCCTGACAAAGTACCTGTTGGCAGCATGCTGATCTAAATGCAGTAAGGCTCAAGGGAGGGTTGTGAATAGCTTTTTGTCCACCAGAGTGTATAAGCATAACATAGTCACTGCAAATAAGCAGAGACCTGTCTGGTAACAGTTGAATGACAGTATTTCCTGTGTATGAGAGTCCTGCTTAGAAAGTGGGGAGACACCAACTGGGGCTCTAATGGAGAAATATCAAGTGATACTGCAGTTAACCCCTGACTGAAAAGGCTATTTAAACTTGCTGGGCTTCCTAATTGAGCCACTTTCCAATGAGGCTTGCAGAGACAATAGTGTTAGAGAATAACCGTCCTCAAATCTTTGTTTTCCATTCAAACCACTTTCTAGCTGCAGGAAGAAGCAATGCCAATGCTTGTGATTCGTTACCACCCACTTTTGCAATTAACCACTTTCTGTGTGTTTATGTAGTTCAGTAGTGTTGCCCTAATTTATACTATGAATTTTGTAGTATATCCTGGTAAGAATGAGGAGTTTATTGCAATTGGATCTGTGTTCTCTGAAAATAGAAGCAATTCTAATCTAAAAATACAGATGTATCTAATGGTTACTATGGTAATTTGTGACCATGGCAACAGAGAGCATGCTGAAGAAAAGACAGGTTCTTTCCTATTTTATTTTTTTTCTCCAACAACCTAATTAATAGTTCAAGCACCTCGGGGGAAAAAAAAAACACCAACTTTTGTTTCTTACTCATACATGATCATATGGGTACAGGGTGGGTATTATGACATTGGGTTAGTCCCAGGAAGGCTAAGTGGAGGCCAGCAGCTGGCAGCATTTCCCTGGGCTAGGTGTGGGGTCTGGCCCCGATCAACGTCTTCACTAATGACTGGATGAGGGGACAGAGCATATGCTCAGCACTTTGCTCATAACAGAGCTGGGAGGAGTGGCTGATGTGCCAGAAGGTTGTGCAGGAAGCAGTAAGAGGTATATCAAGTATCTGATCTTACATCTCAAAATACACGGAAATCCAAATAGGAACATAATGAGATGGTGTGAGATTCTTTCTGCTCTTGAGAAGTCTTTTACCTGCAGCATCGTAGATGGAGACTTACAGACTTAAGAAAGGTCCAGGAGGTTACTGTAGGAAAGATAAATAGAATAGGGCTGGGGATTCTTCATTGTCAGACTTTGGGGAAAAAAAGCAAAAACAAACCCACAGATAATCAGTGGTATTTTTCCATCATATGATCAGAGTTAAATAAGTAATGTAGTGCTTTCAGGCAGGTGCTAAATTTAAGTTACAAATTGGGGGTTGCCCTGATGTAGTTGAGACCCCAAGAACATCTGTTGCTTTATAGGAAACAGTAATGATTTGAAGAGTTACATTTATAAGGATTTAAGATATCATTAAGGGAAGTAGGAATGGGGTCTCGTGACTGAGCTTTGTATTTAGTGAATGGCTGTCTCTGCCAGCGTAGAGCTAATGTAAAGGCTCTCTACTAGCAACACTGTGTCCGTTTAATAAGGAAGTATGCTGGATATAAGTTTAGTCAAAGCCAAATCACAGAATTTTCTAAGCTTTCTCTTTTTCCTAGGCCCTACTGGGGAATCTAGCAACTGAATGGAAATTACTGCATTTAAAAGGCTTTTTTTTTTTTTTTTTTTTTTCCCCCAAAAGCCAGCTGTTGTGACCATTCTGTATTTGTCATAGGAATACAGTAACTGGTCACTGGAGCCATAGTGGTGCTCAATATTACCTCAGAAAAAGGAAAACAGGGAAAAGGCCAGCCCAAACTGAATGGGTTCAGCAAGCCCAGTCTCCTGCCTCTGATACCGCTCAGCCTATTTGCTGACTAATGGGCAACCTGGAATTAACATACACATTGGAAAAGCCTCATCTTGACACTGTCACCTTTTTACTCATGCTGTGAAGTTAAATGAGTGCATTACTGGGAGGGCTTGGGGTGGAGAGAGTTGTTGGAATTCTTTTAATTTTTTGTGAAGTCATTAAAAATTTGATCACTTGCTACAGTATAATGAATTAAATACAGAAACTGTACATTTCTTTATTTAATCATCCTAGTCTTGTGCTTGCTTTGTTAGACTAGACTCTTTCTACATATATTTTTACATTCTCTTTTGTGAAGGCCATTTTAAAAAAGTGTTATTTCCTCAATATCTTGCTCTTTTGCTCTCATGTATTTTCCCCAGTTTCAAAGGACCCATTGTTTTGCTTCCATTTCTCCCCAGAGTATGATACAAAATGTTTTATCGGTGCAGATGTGCTTTCATTCCACAGGGTGGCAGCTAATCCTTATTTCCTTTCTCAGTTATTTTGACATTTCTGCTAGAAGCAGCTTTTCTGGACGGGTTCCCCTCTGAGGCATAAGGGTCATGAACCTGTAAACACAACCTTTCTGTTGGGGTTAAAGAGTATTTGGAATAGCTTATATTGTGGCTGTTGAGGCTATATCAACTTGATGAAAATTGTAGTAGCTGACAAGGTGGAAAAAAATCATCCAGTGACTAAATTTTGAATATTACATATTGCTACTCTTTTATGTGGGTCTCTTGTAAGTGGTGCTCTGGGCATAACTGAACACAAGTAAATGGTGGCACTTCTAGACAAAAGTTGCTTTGATGAGGCTTACTTACTGACATGGGTAGGGAAGAGGTTCTGGAATTTAGTTACGCACTTTTCACTTCCAGTTTATTTTTACAGACAAACGTTTCAGATAATTTGAATTCAAATCTCTGTGTGTCATTATAATAGGTTTATGAGTTGCAGGTATGGCTTCTTGTTCTTTACTATTGAGTTTACATAGTTTCCTCCTACCCCCTGCCCCAGTTTCTTATTATTGATGCCTGCGAATATTTTTCTTTAAAAGGCAGCTGTTTTGTTATATTCTCAAACTGTGCTCTTGAATTGTTTTAATTTTTCTCCATGTCTTTCTTATGTGTTTAGTCTTCTACCTTTCCCGCTCTCCGTTGAATAAAGATATGAAAATTAATACAGAGTCCTGCTACTTCTACTGTGTAAAAATCAAGGCATATTTGGAGAATCTGTTGTGTTCTGACTTTGTTTCTTCACTTAGATGTTGTTGTTCAGTTGGTTGTGTCCACTTCCCAGATGTTAAGTGAGGACTTGGATTCATATCACAGGTATATTTTTTTCAGTGTCTTCTTACTCCTGCAGGTGCAGATCACTGTAGAATCAAGTACAATTACTGTCACACATCTAGGAGACAAGACCTACCTAAATTGCAACTGCAAATAATCTCCAGGGAGGACAGAGGGTGGAAAGAGTTTATATGAGCCAAGTTAGAGAATAGTGAATATCTGCTTCTGGGTGCATGTGCAGAAGCGTGAATGTTTAGTCAGTACTACTTATCTACTATACCAGAGCATGAAATACTAGATTGGGGATGAAATAATTGCAGTCTTGCAGGGCAAATAGCAAGAACTCAGCTTACTTACTGGAAAGCCTGTGGTGCAGACAATAGACACAGAGGGTGTGTGAAATCACGAGAAAAAAATGGGCTGTGAGAATTCTCTGTGGTTACCAACAGCTCGTTTCCACAGGCCCTGCTACTGAGTAAAATGGGGGGTTAGTTGTAGTGTTGGGGATAAGTGATAAATTCAGCTAACACGGTTCTACCGGCATCTTTCTACTTGGTGGTTTAGATAGGATTAGGTCTGAATGGATAGACTGTGTTCTCCAGCTGGGACTTGGTAACAGTAACAGTCCATTACTCCTGAATGCACTGAGTTACTGCTTTTGGTTGAGGTGAAATCTTTTCTGAGTGTGAAATTCTAGATTTTTAATTTTATTTTTTTTTTTAATTTCTTTTTTTTTCCCCCAAGCGTAGTTTTCCTTTGGGACTCATGTAGGTTGAGCCTTTCACTTCCCTGCATTGCTGTCAGTTTTTCTTGCTATTGCTATAAATGTCAAAGCTGCCAGCCTTCCACCTCCATGGATGTCCTTGTGAAGGAGGCAGATTTGCTGCTGCTTCTTTTTCAGACAGTTCAGAGTTGACACTCCCGACCCCAGCAGTCAGAAGCTGCAGTGTTTATGTAGTAAATAGAAGGTGTTTGTCTGTATTTCTGGGCATATGCAAAAAATACTATGTGGCTATTTTGCTCTCTATTTATGTCTGGGGATACAAATGTACATTCATGTGTTCATTGTACACTCAAATACAACAGCACTTGACCTATGCAGAATGATTACAGGAGTAGTTAATGAATTGTGTGGGTTTGCACTCTGAGTTTGCTTGCTTGTGAGAAAACTGCCAACTCTTGAATTTCAGATTCTTCTCCTCCTGGGCTAACAGGCTCAAGTGTAAAATACCACTGGATTTGTGAGTTGTAGGTTAGAGATGATTGGCAAGCAGCTTAGTCTGCCAGCACAGCAATGGAGATAATCCTTTTGGATCCCAGAGATTATTATCCGGTCTGGAGCATTCGTCCTGGTTTACAATGTTGACTCCCTAAAGCTGTCATTATTTAGTAAATGTGGATAACCATGAGGCTTTGGAACCATTCTGCACATTCTGTAGGAGATCTGTGCAGTTCTTATCAGCCTGACTTCCCATGGAATCAGACTTCAAGTCCCTGTCCTGAGCTGTGCGCTTTTTTCCTACAAGTTGAAGGGGGCATGATTTGTGTTCTTCCTAACGTATAGAAACCATTAGAAGTTTCTAAATTGTTGGCTAATACAGGGGTCAAAATGAAAACAGGGATAAAAGAAATGAAGTGTCTTGAGTGTTATGTGTTTGTGCTTTGATTTGACACGTGAAACCAGGCCTCGTGTTCTTTCTAATGGACCATGCTACAGGTGACGATCAGTGAAGCACCAAGTTTCATTTTAGACCCCCTCTGTCTGCCGGCTCTAGGTGCTACTATCAGGGGTACAATGGTATCTCCACGGTTTTGTGTGTTTAGCCTTAAAAATGTGTGTTAATTGTTATATTTCATATAGTTGTGCCCAGCCATTTGTCTGCTATTTTGTTAAGTTTTGGTTTGCTTGTGTGTACTTTATGCAAAGCTTTTCTTGAATGGTGCTAAGTGGATGAAGACCCTTTTGAAATGGATACATGTAAAGAAAAGGATCAGAAATTCTATGAGAGAAATGAAGAATTATTTCAGGGAATGCCTGTTTAAACCCTCCAAACAGCTATTGCACGTTTTTGTATTAGTGAATTACAGATGAAGGAAACCAAAACTTCCAGTTCTTAGCACCAAAGAAATATAAGCACTCTAAACTTCAAGAAAGCACGAACGGTGAAATCTGTGCTAAATATGGACAAATAAACACAGAATTTTAGTTAAAAAAATTATTCTCTTAATCAGAATAAAGAATAGTGTTTGTACATGTCAAAGCAGTTTTCCTGGTAGGCAGTGCAGGAGCAATGTGGTTCCGGTAGGAATGCAAACATGCTGTTGCTATGGAGCTTTTGCCATCATCATCATACTGAAAGATACTGCAAATGCTGCCCTACTCAGCTTGCAGAAAAAGCGGTCATAAGCTTAATTGATTTTTACAGAATTCATTAGTTATATGGTGTAGCAGTGAAATGGGAGAAACAGTCCCACCAAAGTAATTTGGATTCTTTGCAGAAAGTGAACTAGCGCACGTGCCAGGATTTATAGTAAATTTCCATGCAACAGGAAAGCAAAAACCAGTAGCAGGGAGAGACCTTGTCAGTCAGCACGTGCATAGAGCGAAGGCAGTGAAGGGACTGGTATTCTGGGTGAATACGACCCAGAGGGACGTATGTCAGTTGGATGAAGTCACTGTACACAGATGTACATGTCTGTAGTAGAAGAAAACACCCACCCTGAAAAAGTGACTTGAAGGAAGATGTTAAACACAAACAATCAGAACTATCAAGTGTGAAAAATACTGGTCTCTTTAGAACTACTCAAAATAGAAGAATAAAGGGGCTACAAAGATGATGAGGGGCCTGGAGCATTTCTCTTAGGAGGAAAGGACTTGGATCTTTTTAGTCTGGAGAAGAGGAGGCTGACGGGGAATCTGATCAACACCTATACATACTTAAAGAGGGGGGGAGGACGGGGCCAGTCTTTTTTCAGTGGTGCCCAGTGACAGGACAAGAGGTAAGAGGCACAAACTTGAACATAAGAAGTTCCATCTAAACATGAGGAGGAACTTCTTTGCTGTGAGGGTGGCAGAGCCCTGGCAGAGCCTGCCCAGAGAAGTGGTGGGGTCTCCGTCTCTGGAGACATTCGAAACCTGCCTGGACACATAATGGCTCTGTGTGGACCTGTTCTGGCAGGGGGTTGGACTAGATGATCTCCAGAGGTCCCTTCAAACCCCATAGCATTCTGTGAATTGAATATATTGTTTGTTTAAATTATTAATTTAATCCTAATTTGACACTGTCGTTCCAGTAGTGCATACATCTCAACCATGCATCTCAGATGGATTTGTGGACCTAGAAGATGGTATTTTACTAAACTTTACTTGCCTAAACCTTTAAATGTCTTTGTAGAAAATACACTCCGATTTGAATTTTATGCATTTTGCCTGAATCCTTTTGTGTTCAGAAGTGTTTTGTAATGAACATAGACTCCTTAAAAGTGAATGATCTTCACCACGCATGTGATTTTATGCAAATGAAAATAGCATACAGTGATCTTTTCTTGCTGTCGTAGTATATATCAGATATTGATCCAATGATTTCTTACTGCTCAGTGTGTCTTGTTTTCTAAAGTTCTTTCCAGGCAATTAATGACATTATTTCTTCTTGGAAGATATCCTTTCAAATTGCTTTTTGCTTGGCTTTCCACATTTTTTTTTAAATTCATTTATTGCCATGATTTTTCTTTTACCTGGTGATGTCATCCTGTACCCCTGAAGTCAGAAGAAATTTAGCCTTTAGATGTTGTGGATTCCCCTGGTTTTCATATCTATGTTCAACAGCTTTTACAACATAACTTGCATTATTTGTGGATTTAATATATGAATCACTACTAACTGAAGTGAATCAGGTTTTAAAGTATTATATTCAGTTCCTATTCAACTGCACTTCTGTTATCTTTGTAGGATTTTCTTAACATAATTGTTATCTCAGAAAATTAGAAGTCTAGATAATTAAATATGGTAGAAGTTCTTGATAAAAGTGTTCTGTTATTTTCCTTCTGAAATCATCTGTGAGAGAGCTTACAGTATATAATTTCATGTCATATATAATATGTATACAGTGCACTTATCCCAGCATTCCCAGAAATAGTTTTCGTTCATGTCGTGGGTGCTTATTTTGTGTCTAAACCTTAAAAGCTAATGCCACTTCTTCCTTGGTGTCTGTGAGTGCCCAACTGTCCTCTCTCATGCAGTACATTCTGTGAATTTGTCCTTATTTGCCTGTACTTAATGCAGAGGGCTTTGACTGCGCTGTAGTTACTTTCATAAATACGTTCATATGTTTAAAATATGTTTACAAAGAAATAGCGCTTGTGGGAAGAATGTTTGTAAGGTCCTTGACAGCTGCTTGCCACTGGATCCTGTGATTTTTCTCGTCCCTGTTGTGTTTCACGGGATGGAGGGATGACTTGTGGCAGGATCCCATATGCAAAGGACACGGATTTGTCTCTTGTCTGCAGGCCTTGGGTACAGCTGTTAGATCTTGAGAGGTATGAGGGGGCATGGGCTTTCTTGAAATGGCTCTTTTCAAATGAATACCATTTACTTTGTGGTGAGGGTAGTCTCTAAGTTCTGCAGTGTTGTAAAAAAACAAATTAGTCTGCGTTTTTGGACTTGTTTAGAGACTTCCAATTCTTTCACGTCTGTTTTGCCAGTTACTAGCTGCCTTCTAAACACAGCTTTTTCCTTGATCTCTTTCATGAAACTATGACAAGCAAGGAATAAATATAACCAAACTGACCTTTCAGATATTTTAATTGCATACTCTTCTAGCTTGAGCGCTACTCCCTATGCACCTTAAAATTTGGGGTTTTTTTTTGTTTGTTTGTTTGGGGATTTTTGTTAGTGGGGTTTTTTTGCTTGTTTGGGTGTTCTTTTGTTTTTTTTTGTTTCCTAACTGCAGAAAAAAGAATTAAACATGGGAGACACAATTTACACTGCTCTTGAAAATGCAGTTTCCTCTTTCTTGTAAGCTGCCTGGTACATTGTGCTGTGAAATTTTTATCCTTCCCCTCGTTACTGCACACAAAGCAATTATTTTTAGTTTAGCTTGACAGGCTGGTAAAAGGAAGCCATTTGAGAAGTGAGGAGGGCTGAAGTTTTGTAGAAGTTCCAAGCAGCTCTGCACTGAATCACCAGTCCCAAGAGCACAGAGACATTCCATAGAAATGTCACACAGACCTTCTGGCATATTAATTGGGAAGCAGCAACGTGCTTTCACTCAGGTTGATTTTAGAGTTCTTGCTCATCTTGGGATAAAAACTTTTGTCATACAACCATAGAACAGCTGAAGCAAACCCAAGATCAAGATACAGATACAGCCCAGACTGGGGCTATTTCAGCCATGAGGTAGAGGGGGAACCTTGCCTCTAGTTTGTATTTGTCTGACATGTTTGTATTGGGTTTTATTTTTATTATAAACATGCTTCTTTCCTCAGCTTTTACAAGCTGGACTTAGTAAAACCCGTAAGTCTTCCACTATTCTGACTACTCTGAGACTTTTCCTATCAGGAGATGGTGATTTTTGACTTACTGTGTACTTAACCACTGGTTTATCCTTTAATACTCCAAAGTACTTTCTGCCTTCAAATTTACTTTGAAGCAAGACTGGTGCTTTGTTTTGGAATTTTTGGCACAGATCAACCTGGAGAAATAAACAAGGTAAATAATGTGCATTTGGGATCAATAACCTACTGAGAGGTAGGGCAGGAGATTAGCTAGTTAAAATGTCTGCAACATTAATTTTTCAAAGTACTTACAATGTTACTGAATGCAATGCAAAAAGCCTCCTGTTCAGGTGGCACTGAATATCTAAAAATAAAAGCAAGGAAATGGAAATGGGAAGGTTAAGAGTGAGTGCAGTACAGCTGCGTTGTATTTCTTCCTGTTCTACTACTTAAAAAGTGCAAGAGGAGATACTGTTAAACACTTACATAATATGAAAATCAATTCCTTGGCTGTACTCTGGAAATAACAAAAAGTTAATTTAGCAGTTTTCATCGCAACAGTCTAAGGTTTGTCTCGCCTATGTGGGAGTTTTTAACATTTTAATTGCTAACTTGTGGAATTAGTTGCTGGAAGACATCTGTTATTAAGGGGCTGTAACTCTTTGGACACGGCTAGCCAGTCAGTTCCTTATCCATGGAATAGTCCATCCATCAAACCTATCTCTCTCCAGTTTAGAGGGAAGGATGTTGTGTGAGACCGTGTTAGAGGTACCAAGCAAGAGCAAATGCAGCGAAATTGTGAGGTCACCACCAGAATGACTGGTTCCCGATGACTATTGCACAGGACAGAGTAATGCCTTCTGTCCTACAGCCACCTAGGAGCTAGAAACAGCACTGTGTTAACTGAGGTGAGCAGGACATCTCAGGGCAAACATGCAAGATGGTTTGATACGGCATAGATAAAGCTGCAGTGTATTATGCTATGAAACATTCTTGCCTCAGACAACACCAACTTGCAGATGAAAAGCAGGAGAAAGACTTCTTCTGTAGCAGTTTATTCCATAAAGGCAAAGTGCCTTGAATCTTCCTTTCACCAGCTTTGCAATTGCAGTAGATAAGGACAGGATCACCTGGGCCTTATTTCGCACACA
>VZTM01015172.1:19890-35627 GCA_013400555.1 Jacana jacana | reverse complement strand
TATAAGATTTTATATTTAGGCTTTTTTTTTTTTTTTTTTTAACATGGTTATTTTGCATCCTAATTGTTCCTTTTGTAAAAGTAAGACTTTTGAACTTTTTGAGAAGTTTTCTGTACTTGATTGAGCTTTGCCTTTGAAAAATTGACAGATTAGGCCTCCTTAATACAATAGTGGTGCTGATAATTTATAACAAATCAAGCAAAGAGTGTTTTTTCTTTCTCCTGCCCCCACTGTCCAATGTACCGTTAGGTGATTTCCAAGGTAGGGGCTTCTCAACATTATGTTTAGTAGCCACCAATAGATCTGTCCTTCATTAGTTTATATAGTCCACTTTGTAATTGTTCCTACTTACAGCCTACATGACAAAGCCAGCATTGAGTTCCATTGTATATAAATACAGAAAAGTACTTTTGCTTATTTGTTCTAGGCTTGCTACCTTATTAATTCATTGTGTTCGCCCCTTCATTCTAAGCTCACACCAAATTGTATTTGCTAGCTTCACCTTTTTTATTAAGGTTCCTTTTGAATTCTAAGTAGCCTTAACTGAGTGAAAAAAAGAGAGTAGAGGTTGTATAATGAGTTCTTATTACTTTTGTTATGGTTTCTGTCAGCACTTTCTTAGAGTAAACCAACAGGTATTTTTACTGCAGCTGAACATAAAGCAGGTGTTTTTAATATGTTACTTTACCCCAGGACTTCAGATTCATAGCACCTGATAGTCTTTATTGATGTGAGGAGAAAGAGGAAGTACAAGTGAGTTGGTGTTTTTACACTGGGAGAACAGGAATACAGAAGAGGTCTAGCTTCGCTATGGCTAAGAAGTAGGTGATTGCTTCTGATTCCTGTTCTCTCTGGAAGTCTACATTCGGGTGGTTCTTATCTGTGACAGCATTTGAATCCCTAGATGCCTTAAGAGTCCGATGCTGGGAAATTGCAGCCTGTGGAGTGGTTAATCACAGATGGGGTTCTCTGTTCTGGCAGTGGGTAACAATACAATACAACATGTAATTTGTAAATCCAGCTAGAAGGAAAAATTATTTACTTTAAAAATACTAGTGTCCTTGTACCCCAGTGTAGTCTTTCACTGGTCTATGGTAGTTCTTCATCCTCCTAAGTATTTGTCTAACATGTCTTGAGCTGCCACTTAAAGCTCAAAATGTTACTTTTACTTTTTTCCTGCCTGCATTTATCAGTGTCGTGGTTTACCTAGACTAGACTAGTTTAGCTGGCAACTAGAATCACCAAAAGGGTCAGGGGGAGGAGGTGGGGAAGGAGAGGAAAGAACACCTCTGTTTTGAGATACCATTTTAATAGAAAGAGTAACAGAGATGGAAAAATAATGATGGTAATAGTAATGATACAGGTCACTCACCACCCAGTGAAGCAGCACCCTCCCAAGCAGTGGTGGAGAATTTCGGCCCCTCAGCTGGCCCCCACTTATATACTGAGCAGGACGTTTATGGTATAGAATAGTCCATTGGCCATTCCATTATTTTATCTATGCTTCTACGGAAAGCTGACATTCCTTTCACAGCAATCACTAGAAAGAAAATTAACTCTTTCCCAACTGAAACCAGGACAACCAGTCAGAGAAAACAGTTCTGCTTAGCTTTGTCCGTGAACCCCGAACTGTTCTGTAGCGAGTATATACAGCTTTTGTAGCACCTGGGACTACAGCTTGAGACCAGTTTCTTTTCATAAGAGATTTATTATGCGTATGAGATTTAACAGAGGAACACAGCATAAATTCTTGGACTTATCCCAAGGATTCTATGATCGGTCTGTGATAACATCCCTGCCTTCTTTCCTGCGATAGTGCTCCTTGAACAGCCCACATCTGTGGGAGGAACTTGATCTCAGTAGCGCAAACTGGAGATGGAGAAGGGAAGCTGTCTGAAGGATACCAGCTAGCAAAAGAAATTGGCCTTTCCTGGCTCACAGACAAAATATAGAAGACTGAACTAAACTCCTCCCCTGGGTACAGGACAGATCCAGTTCCTCAGGCAGTAGTGAGATCCTTTGCTGATGTCATGATGCAGTTGTCATGGTTACAAAAGGATCAGCTGCTAAATACAAAGTATCAGAAAGATGAAAGTGGAGAAAATCAATGTCCAAGCAGAAAAGACCCAGAGCAGATAATATGATTTGGCGGTCAGGGAGAAATGAAGAGAATGGGGACAGCAACTAGGGAAGTGAGCAGGAAATAAAAGCAAGAGGAAAGAAAGTTCAAAGGTAGATATCCAGAGATGGGTGATCCAGGAGCAGACCTGGTGGGAACTTGACATGCTTATGTTTTTAGTTAACAAAAACCCTTCAAAGAGAAGTCTGGAAACAATATTCCATCACAAAAGTGCCTTTTAGTGTATTCTCTTTGAAGTTTTGCATATTATTTCCTAGGAGAGTGAACTGTGTAAGAGGAAGATATGTTCTGATACTGAAGGGTGGTGGGCAGTGGCTTTTTCCCCCAAGATAATCCAGCTGGTGTCAACCATGAGAAGTAGAGCTGAGTATGTCATGCAGGAAAGGAAATTTTCATAGAGCACTCCTAGCTGTGCACCATCTCCTGTTGCTTTTATTTTGGCCAAGCTTCATTTGAAATTGCTGTTTCCAAGATGTAGCCTCTACGTGCTGTGCCCTAGCTTTGATGAGGTGAAGATTTAGATCACCTTTTTAGTTAAATTAGCGAAAGCTAATTCAACCTTTTGTTCTGCTAAAAATAAATTAAAAGGAGTATCTGAGATAATAAAGTAAGCCTGATAGCCTGTTGTGAATTAACATCATAGTCATTCCTTGAGCAAGGTTGGGATCTTCAATTAATTCCTGCAGCAGAATGGGAAATCGTGTTTCCATGGATACTGAGCCAGAAGCCGCACTAGCACTCGCAGGAAATGCAAGCTTAGTGTTGCTGCAGCTTGCTTCCTATGGAGGGTTTTCTCTCTTTCTCCCCTACTCCTCATGCTTTCCCCCAGCAGTCCCTATTCTGTATTTTTAAAGGAAAAGATAAAAATGGGCATTTGAGGAATGGGTGGAAAAAAAAAATACTGTTCCCTTACCTAGAAAATTGTGTACAAGAAATGCAAAGGATTTTTACCATTTTAAGCTGCAATTTTGAATAAAACAAAGTATAGTAAAACTAGGAGAGGAAAAAGGCTGTAGCCCATTGAGCTTCTGACAGAGCTGAGGATGACAGCAAGGCCTTTGGAAGGATAGATTTATAACCGAGGCCGTAATAAAAGCACAGTAGCTATTGCAGTGCAGAGCTGTAGGTAGTTTCAACATAGCTATTCTTCACTCAGGTGATCGCAGCAACGTGTATAGAACTTATGAAAGCAAAACAGAAAAAAAGTGTTATGTCTGCCAATTAAAATGCAAAAAAAGCCAAATTATAGTTCCTGGTTGGAAGTTAACTGCCAGACATAGTGATATGTGGTGAACTCTCATTAAAAGTATGTAAGATGTGTAAAAGGAAGGAAGACATTTGGCATTTATATGCAATTTTAAATCCCTTTTGATTCAAAGTAGTATCTAGCATTACATTTTTAGTGTTATAGAATAAAAATTCATGAAAACTCACCACCTAATTTATTCCCCGTACCAGTCCATCAAATACAGAATGAACACTGATAACATCCATGAAAAATGAAATATGATCTATGACCTGTTGCTCCTACTCAAGCAATCTATAGAATGTATTCTTACTGATGTTAATTTAAATTCCCATTAACTTCTCACACTGACTTATTTAAAATGGTGTTTATACATCCCGGCTAGCTGCATATGCAAACACAGCAAAATAAAAACCATATTTGTTTGTGGAAGAGCCAAAAATGAAGAAAAAAAGCTATTTTTTGGACTTGAAAGTGACTATTCTCCAAGTGCCAGACTTAATCTTTTAAAAATGCATTCAGGAACTTTAAATAGATTAAACAATTATTCCTCCTCTTCACTTTTTAGATGTTACAAAAAAGACATAATATTCCAGTATAGTTAAGGCAGTTCTTAGCCAGATCACGCCCATGCTTTGACCTGTCAGCGCCCTCCTTATAGTGTTCCTGAAAGCCCAGGTACAACTTGGGGATGGTCCCTGTAACGATCTGGACAAACCCATCTTGTTTTACCTTAGAGGGAGAGCAGAGGGTAGAGGTAGAAAGAGTATGTTTGCATACCAGGGCCATGCCACCACCTCCCAGGGAGAAAGGCCTTGTCCAACATCCTGTGCCGGAGCCATGTGGCTGCTGTGGTCACTGCAGGGTATCCTGCAGTTTCTGCTGCCCTTTCCCACCACAGACTGAGTCGGTCAGAGATCTGCCTTTGAATTGTTCATGTGCTTTGGCTACGTTTAGTCAATCACAAAAACATACATATAGCGATATACTGTGGTATATGTATGTGTGTGGAGGATGACACCCACAACAGTTGTGCATGAGATAGCACCTGACTAATGGAAAAGATACCTGTACAAGCACAAGACCATTTTCATACACAGGTGTGTGGGAGGGAGGGAGCTGTGTCTCTGGCTGGGGATTTGCTGCTGTGAAGTGGGAGCCAATTAATTACCTCTGCAGAAGAAGGTAGAATCTCCCTTTGGTACTGTGGTTTTGTTTTCAGCCAATGTCACGTAGGAAGAAACTCCCATCTCCTGAGTTCTAGTTACAGGCTGGAGAGAACATGAGAGATTGCTGTAATAACACAATCATTTTTTTTCAAGCTACTTCCTATCCAGCACTGCAGTGAGAGTGGAAAAAAAAACCAACCCATGGGGTTTGAAAATTATAAGACAAATCATCAGACTGGTAAGTCACAATCCTTGCTGTAACAGCCTGAGTGTGCAGCAGTGGGTTGGTTTTGTTCTGTTAGCAAACCATCATAGCAAGAGGGAGAGAATTCTGCATAGATATTCCATGTTAAGGAGAAGAGCATTATAGTTAAGAGCTCATAGGTATTTCTGTGACTAATTCCTAGTGGTTTGCTGTCCAATCCCCAAACCTTTTGCTTTCAGGCTGGTTTGCGTCTGTGTTCTTGTGATGTCTTGTAAATAAACACAATTTGTATCACTGTTTGTGCTACTGAAAGTAGGAAATATAATTTAAAACTGTGTTGTCAAATCACTAAGTTTGCCAACTGGAGTACTGAAGCCCATGGAAGAACAAGATTAGGAATGCTCTTTTGTCGTCCCTTTCACTTCAAGCTATAAATTCTTACTGCCCACACGCTGCCCTTTCCCAGAGATGCTCACCCTAGTGCAAAAGGGAAACAGTCCACAGATAGCACTTAGTTAAAACCACCAAGTAAGGTAGGGTCTTACACCAAGTAGGTCCTTCTTAGGCAAATTCAGTAGTGAGGTTTTCTGCCTTTCAGCTTTGTGTCTTGCCTGAATCATAACTTCAAAATTTGCATGACAGACAGTAATTGTCCTCAAGCAACTCCCCTTTGCCTTTCTATTATGTTATTTAAAATTAAATCCTGCAAACTTGCCTTGTACATGCTGTAATTTAGAAAAGCACTTGAGTACATGCTTCAGTTTGACCATGTGAATTGATGTATTACTAGCCCTTGCCCTGAAGATGTCAGAAACATAAAAAACCAAACCAGTATGACTAATCTGATATCTCAAATCACTATTTGGATCTGTGTTCTTTTGCCTCTGTCAGTACAGGATTCTGCTGTATTTGGATCCCACTTTCCAAATGTGACACACAAGGCAGTATTTTGAACATTGAATTAGGTAATTTTATAACGGTGCTTGGCTACATAGCGAAGTAGATAGGATGGGATTAAGCTCATCCACCTTTGGATGGATGCAGTCTAGGTGTATAATCTGTTTTGTTCATCAGGGCCTCACTCACAGTGACAAATGGGTGTCACTGTTTGTCAAACTGACTATGGCATGGACTCAGTGTACCACTTGCTTTTAGCCATTTCAAGTCTTTATCAAGCCTGTTAGCTTCATGTTAAGTCAGATGAAAGCAGTGCCTTTTCCAAATAACTCCAAATAATTTAAAGGAACTTTAAGTTGCATTGTGTAAGTATCTCTAAGGTGGAGGGAGAAATGCAGTCATTGTGAGTCAAAGTTTCAAATGTAAAATACTTAATATTTGCCTCAAACATTCTGCTGAGGTCTACCGCCCTTGCTCCAAAACCAGACAATTCACAAGGAATTGTGAAAATCATCTTTGTTGTTTCATTTATTTGTACTAGACAAGTATCTAGAAGCCACAACAGAAAATATTTTCTGCATATCTTAAAATATGTAGCTGTTCGATGGCACTCTTAATGTGAAGGAATTGCCTTAAGTGGGAAATGATAAAAGTGATTCTTAGGATAACCCAATTCTTACCCTATGTTTTATCACAAACTGTTGCTGCCCAACTCTTTATTTTGTTATTGTTCATCATTACAACAGGTACAGCAGCTATATAAGTATGAGGTGTTTTTCAGTGGCTGAAAGATATTTTCTGCTCTAAGAAACATACAACTAGGAAATTGCCAGCAGTGTCTGGTGCTGGGTGGCATTGTGGCACTGTATTAATGATACTACTAAGGGGTCTGCAGAGAAAATATCCTAGACTTTATTTTCAGTAACATGAAACATCTTAAGAGAAAGATGTTCTTTGTGCCTGAAGTTTTATAAAAGCTCATACAGTTGTGTTTCATTTATCCAAATCATAATACATATTCTATTTGTTTAACTGTAAAATATGTAGGTTCCGCCACCAAGACCACTGAAAAATAAGATTTCTCGTAAACTGGATTTGAAATTCAGTATGATTTTAGTAAATTAACTAAAGGGTGAGTTTTGCAAGTCTAAAAGACTCTCAGTTCACAAATAGAAAGTGCAATTAAACTTAATAATGCAGTGCTGACCTGTCAAAGCAGCAAATGGTGAGGCTGAATACATCACCCAACTGAACAAAATATTTTATGGCATTTTTTAAATAACTTGCTTAGGAAAAATTGTCTGAATTTTACCCTGTTTGGTACTGGTGGCAACTGCAGTACTAGGGAAGGACATGTTTAAACTGTGCATCAGTTGACTAGCCAATGGCATCATTATAAAAACAAATTTATTAGTTCTTTAAGTAGGGGACTAGAAAAAAAAAGAAATAAGGAGGTAGAATAAATTCTGTATGTAGAATTAATGAAGGGCAAAGGAGTCCAGGAAGCGTGGAGGCTCCTCAAGACAGAAATCCTAAAGGCACAGGAGCAAGCTATTCCTGAGTCCTGTAAGGCAAGCCAGAGGTGAAGAAGACCGGTGTGGATGAACCGGGAACTTTTGTTGAGACTCCAGGAGAAAAAGAAAGTCTATGTCTTCTGAAAGAAGGAGCGGGTGACTACAAAGTAGTTGCTAGGAAATGCAGAGAGGAAGTTAGAAAGGCTGAAGCCCAGCTCAAACTCAGATTGGCCACTGCAGTAAAAAAGAACAAAAATTCCTTTTACAAATATATTAACAGTAAGAGAAGAACCAAGGAGAATTTCCGTTCTCTGCTTGAGGCAGCAATGTGATCACAGAGGATAAGGAAAAGGCTGAGATTCTCAACACCTTCCTTACATCTGTTTTTAATAGCTGGTTCAGTTATCCTCAGGGTACTTTATGCCGCGACCTGGAAGTCCCCTGTGATTCTGGTTGAGACAGTTAGAGACCTGCTCCTCCATCTGGACTGTTGCAAGTCCATGGGACCAGACGGGCTCCACCTAGGGTGCTAAGGGAGCTGGCAGAGGTGTTTGCCGAGCTGCTTACCACCATCTATCAGCATTCCTGGTTATCTGGAGAGGTCCCAGAGGATTGACTGATGTGACTCCCATCTGTAAGAAGGGCCGTAAGGAAGATCTGGGGAACTGTCAGCCTGACCTCGGTACCTGGGAAAGTTCTGGAGTGATCTTGGGTGAGATCACATGGCACGTGCATAGCATCCAGGGGGTCAGGCCCAGCCAGCATGGGTTCACAGAAGGCAGGTTTGGCTTGTCCAACCTAATCTCCTTCTATGACCATATGACCAGACAGGTAGATGAGGGAAAGGCTGTTGATGTAGTCTACCCAGGCTTCATCAAAGCCTTTAACACAGTCTCCCACAGTATTCTCCTGGAGAAACTGGCTGCCCGTGGCCTGGACAGGTACACTGTTCTCTGGATAAAGAACTGGCTGGAGGGCCAAACCCAGTGGGTAGTGGTTAATGGAGTTAAGTCCATCTGGTGTCCCATTACAAGTGGTGTCCCCCAGGGGTCAGTACTGGGGCCTATCTTGTTTAATATCTTTACTGACAACCTAGATGAGGGGATTGAGTGTACCCTCACTAAGTATGCAGATGACGCCAAGTTGGAAGGTGGTATCGATCTGCCTGAGGGCAGGGAAGCCCTTCAGCGGGATCTAGGTAGGCTGGATTGCTGGGCTGAGGTGAGTGGGATGAGATTCAACAAGGCCGAGTGCCAAGTCCTGCACAGGGGCCACAACAGCTCCATGCAATGCTACAGGCTTGGGGCAGAGCGGCTAGAAGACTGTGAAGAAGAAAAGAACCTGGGAGTGTTGGTTGGTGCTCGGCTGAACATGAGCTGACAGTGTGCCAAGGTGGCCAAGGAGGCCAATGGCATCCTGGCCTGCATCAGGAATAGTGTAGCCAGCAGGAGCAGGGAGGTGATCATCTCTCTGTACTCAGCTCTGGCGAGGCCGCACCTCCAGTACTGTGTTCAGTTTTGAGCCCCTCACTACAAGAAAGACATTGAGGCCCTAGAACGTGTCCAGAGAAGGGCAACAAAAGTGGTGAAGGGTCTGGAGGTCTAGTCCTATGAGGAGCGGCTGAGGGGAGCTGGGATTGTTTAGTCTGGAGAAGAGGAGGCTCAGGGGGGGACCTCATTGCACTATACAACCTCCTGAAGGGAGGTTGAGAAGAGGAGGGGGTTGGCCCCTTCTCTCAGATAACTAATGGTAAGACTTGAGGGAAGGGCCACAAGTTGCACCAGGGGGGATGTAGATGAGATGTCAGGAATACCTTTTTCTCCCAAAGAGTGGTCGGGCACTGGAATGGCCTACCAGGGATGGTGGTGGAGTCACTGTCCCTGGAGGTGTTCAAGAAGTGTCTGGATGAGGTGCTACGAGACATGATTTAGTAGCTTAGTGGGTGGTATTGGTGACAGGAGGACGGTTGGACTAGATGATCTTGTAGGTCCTTTCCAGCCTTGGGTTTCTATGATTCTATGATAATGAGTTTACTGTGGGATTGTGTGTTGTTTTAAGCTCCAGACTTCAAAATGGGTGCTGAAAAAATGAGAAGGGGCGTAGAGAAAAGCTGTGAGATTAGCTCAAATACAAGATAATCTACTATATTGTAAGATGCTTTTGTAGTTATATCTGAGGAATGCTTTGAAAGCCACCTCCAAGGCACTTTAAAGGGAAGAAGGCTTTGGGAACAGATGGTTTATTACTCTAGTAAAAGATATAATGATACTGATTAGCTGAGAACTGACTCTGGGACAATTTAGCATACTGAAGCACTGAAAAATTTTAAATATTGAGACTGTTTAAAGAAGAGTTGTATTATTCAGAACTAGAAGTCTTGGACGTGGGAACTGCTATTCTTCTGAAATACATGCTGTTGTTTGGATGGCCTTTGTGGGCTTCATAGCTGACTTTGCTCAGTGATATTCTTTGCCTTTAGTGATTATGAAGAGACAGGGGAGGAGTGAGTAGTGTCAGAAAAGACAACCATAGTGTGATCCTTCTGACCTTTAACTCAGACCTTTGGCCAATAAATTAACTTTACATGATTGAGTTTCATCTTTATCATTTCAGTTGCTCTGATTCAGCCATATGAAAAGAGAGACACAACTAATGTTTTCTCTGGGGCTTCCCACTATTTTCTAAATATTTTAAAAGCAACTATTAGTAGCTCTGAGTATCGGGAGTTTAATTTTTTTTTGTTGTTGTTCCTCTAATCTGGAAAACCACTCTGACGTCTACTCTGGGCCATAAACCAACTTACTGAAGTGTAGCAAAATATCTTGCTAAGCGTGCTTGTTCACTTCTAGTTACTAAGTATGAGGGGAATTTTGTTCAAATCCCACTTGCCCAAAAAAGAGAAATAAACCCACGAAAAGAGACAAGATCCTAAAACGGATAACATCAGAAGCAACCGCAACTGCTCTGGTTATAATTTATAGACTGGGAAACATTCAGGATATGGGGCAGCAGAGTTAGCAGGACTGCTCCAGCAGTAGGTGCTGCAGCATCTCTCAGTACCAGTGCATCACTTGAGGGTGTGCTGAGGGTGCGTGTGCATTGTTGAAATGGATAGCACATGTCTGCCTATGACACTGAAACTTTGCAAATCTGGATCTGCTCAGTCATACGCTTTCAGGGACTGTTATGTGCATCAGTGAGCAGAACCCTGTTGATTTCTAGGCGAAGAAGGGAAACAGATTTTCAGTACTGTTTTTGTGATGCCACAGTATAGTTTCGTGGTGTAGCAAAATACGTCGTTACAGAGTTTCCAGCTATCTCCTGTACATAACCTCTGTGTGTGCTGATATGTGATTTGGTGCTGCTGAAGGCTGAGATGCCATGCCAGCTCCTCACTCACATACTTTGAAGAGCACTCCTCCTTCAATGCCTCCTCCCACTTTGGAGAGCTACGACTGGGTGTTCCAGCAAGCACCTCCTCTACTCAGCTTGGCGACACACGTCTCCCCTCACATCCCCCTAACCCTACACACATTTTTTTCTGTCAGCTAAGGGTTCTTCACTTCATCTCTTGTCACCTCCCCAGAAGGTGTTTCTACATTTCAGTAAAATGTTTATTTCCAAACAGCCTGGATGCTACCACAAAGTTGTCAAGAGTATCATATTTGGGATCTCCAGGGTCACAGATCACAGAATGATATGGGATTGGAAGTGACCTCTGGAGATCATCTAGTCCAACCCCCTTGCCAGAGCAGGTCCTTCTAGACCAGGTTGCACAGGAACATCTCCAGAGGCGGAGGCTCCACCACCTCTCTGGACAGCCCGTTCCAGTGCTCTACCACCCTCAAAATGCAGAAGTGAACAAGACAGTGTTGACAGAGAACCTGTGTCAGGTTTGCATTATCCAAGGCAATATCAGTGTGAGTTCTGCCACATGCATCAGAACACAGCTCTAACTACATGGGCATCAACGTTCATTGCCAATGAAGTAGTGGGCTGTGTGATGTAAAGCACCTGGGTGCAGAGAAGGTGGGACATGGCTGTGCAGGTATCTGCTGACTTGACAGCTTGGAGATAGCCTCTTGGTCATGGGAATATGGTGTCTAAAGGGGCATGTGATAGCTCCACAATGCTGAGTATGTTTCTGCCAAAAAAATTTTTGGACATAATACACAATTTTAAAAAAAAAAAAATATTGTGTGAGTTGCGCAACACAAAAAGGTCAGTCTATGTAGTTTTGTGGTATTTTCTAGTACTGTGCTATGAAGATACAATGCAATTGTTCTTTTACAACATTTTTCTTTCTAGTACCAGCCCAGCTTCCCCTTTGCAGTACAAGGCCTACATCAGAAGCTACAGTTTGTCTGGGCAGTAGGTGTTAATGACAAAGTGCTGGGGTACAGTAATCTAGACAAAAGGTATTCTAAAATAGCTCAGGTTGGAGTAGGGCTTCCCATCTATCGGTCTTCCTGAAAATCAGCCTCCTCTTTCATTAAAGCTAAGAGGAATTACTGTCACATGCCTTGATATGAGCTATCCTAACTGATATCCTGACAAAAAACAAATCTCAAAAAAAACCACCAGTGCTCTTCCATATATTCTCATTCCCTTGCTTCCAAAGAATGTGTCTAGAGTTTTTTTACATTCCTTACATTGCATTCAGTTAATCTTTATAGTGCAGCTTATTCTTTTAGGTAGAAATTTTGCATTTCTTATGTAAATCCTGGATAAAGATCTCTGGTCACTGGTACACACAGGGTCTGATTACAGAATCACAACAGTCTGTCCAGTCTGGTTTTGAAATAAATATTGGTGTGGGTTTTTTTTTCTTTTTGCTTTGCATTTTTGTTCCTCGCTAAGTGAAGCCAGAACCTTTCTTTCCTTGAGAAAGTAACTGTAATATCTCTGAAAGTAAGTTGTTTGTAGTCCTACTGAGTAATAAAATCCTTACGGTCTTTCCTTCCATGTGAATAACAATTCCACATATATATTCATTGAGGGTACTATGGTACAGATGTTGATCTTGCTATGCCTCAGTCTACTTTAGCAAGACAATATGTGCTCATATTTCTCCTCCCCCTAGCCCCCCCCCTTCACCAATGAAATGTTAATCTGCTGTCAGAAGCCTTCCTTAGCTTTAGTACACTGAGTCTGCCTGTCATCTTAAACAACCCTTCATCTCTAAAGATATTTACACTTGCAATAGATGGCATCAGTGATTTCTGTCAAAGAATGCGAATGTGTGAAATTATTACTTCTGAGCGAGAAAAAAGAGCGGTTGTGTCACAGCAGCAGTGAGATCCCAGCACTGGTAGGGGTATCTGTCATCTTGGTTCACGGATAACACCTGCTGTTGTCTGCTTTGCCTTCCTTCCACTACTTACTCCTACCTTTCTAATATTTCTCACATAATAGATCTCCAGGGAGAGTAGAGGACAGCCTTATATATGGTTAATTGTCTTACTCATCCTGATACTATAGGAGGCCTAATGCCATTTGTCACAGGGCTCACAATGAGCCAAGGTAAGCATTGTATCTTAGCAACTGCAGCCAAATTATCTAAATGGGAGATGAGAGTTCACCAAAGCGGACGTACTCTTAGGCACTAGGGGAAATCATGGATTCATGGATGTTTAAATACTTCTAGTGTATAGCAACGATACAACTTCTACAGGCTTTTGAAGTCTATTAAGTTATGCATGCCAAATAAACTACTTTTAAAGGATTTGTTTAAATCGGAGCATGAAAGCCCGAGGGGAAAACCCTCAGCTGTCTAAGATTTCTGAGGAAAATCAGTGACGTGAGTGTTCTGCTCACGTATAACATCTGAAATCCAGGAAAAAAAAACCAGCAAACATACCAAAAACCAACAACAACAAAAAAAAGAGAACAAACAAGCAACCTGATTCTTACACAACCCATGCTCTATTTAATTTTTGTAGACCACGCTCAGCTCCTGAAATACTCACAGGGAAGAGTTCCCTCCTGTGATTAGACGATATGGTTACAAACGAGATGTGGGATACATCTCCAACCTGGCCACAGAACCAAGAGTCACGTACCCAAATGCGGTAAGAATTTTGCAGCAAACATGGGGACAATCCATCCCAGTCATTAGAGCAAAGCCATGCATTCTAAAAAGTGCTAATAAAAATCTCTTTCTTACTCCTTATAGGACTGAAACCGTGGCTTAAATTTAAGTTTGGGATTGTTTTTTTTTTAAATTATTTTTTTTATTTTAAAGCATGAGTGCATTTGTAACCCTTCCCTCTATGCTCCCATCAAAAAGTGATAGACTTTAATGAATATAACTAGACAGAAAGAAAAATCGATGATAAATAAGTTTAGGATTTCTGTAGAATGTCCTAGAGTACAATACATAAAAATGTCACAGCTTTTTAAATCAGAAAGCTTGGTTCTGGCAGGGATGAGAGGGAAGAAACAAGTGCACAGCATTTATTGAAAAGGCTGGAATGCCCTCTCTTGTTTCTAACTCTTCAGGCTTATAGAATAATACAGCATAATAAATGGAGAATGATAAAATTAGACAATAGTAAAAGTTGTTAAAGGGATATCTAAGTAAGCTAGTTTTACTGTCTGGAATATTGAAAACAGTACTCAAGGGAAATAGAGAAGGGAAAAGAACGAGGTAATTTTAGGTTTGGGAGAAAGGCAATCGAAGGCAAGCGTATTTGAACATCTAGTGAGAGACCTAGAGAAATTATGATTGTTGCTGTTATTATTACACATCCAGGCAAAACCAACATCTCTAAAATTACTGAATTTTGCCAGAAGTCAACAAGCATTCCAGACACATGGAAACTGTTTATGAATAAATTGAAAAGTGCATCTAATGAAAACATTTTTTTTTACTAGAGCAGTAGAGAAATTACAAAGATAGGAAAGCTGGTTAACTTTTCTTGCATTAAGAGCTGAACTCAGTTACATCCAGTGCCAACAGTAAGTGACCACTTTACTTTGTCACACTACAGTTTTGTAAGCTACATAGCATAGCAGCAGTTATGAAAAATATCTGAGAGACAAAGCTGTGGTTGTGTGGGAATGTATTTTGTAAAGACACTGTGATATTTTTACTAGCACGATAACATAACAAATTTGTTTGAATTAAAAAACAGTTGAAAAATTAAACATTGAAAGTTAGACTGGAGCTGAATATAAAATAGTTTGTATCAGCTTCTACTAAAAAAGCAAGCAAAAGAAAACCCGTGATTTGTTCTCAACTAAATTTTAACCATCAAAAAGATTGCGTACGGATGCAGAAAAAAATATGCAGATTTTTTTCTATAGTTACTTGCTCCACTGATGATAGTGACAATCTCAAGATGTTTAAATTTTAGCCAGAGAAGCACAGATTATGTGACACCCGCCCACATTTTCTGTTCACCTCCTGGTAGCATAAACAAACAAGCTTCTTTTTCCATTTTTCCCCAACTGTCAGGAATAAGATGACCACTGTTGAAATTCCTTAATAATAGAACCGACTAAACACAGCCATCTACTGAACTGTAATTTTCTCCTAATTTCAGTTCCGTATACCACTTATAAAGGCAATGTTCTTCCTGTATTTAAAGAATGTTAAGCTCACATGTATCACTCATTCAGGAAGAGCAATGCAGATAAAGGAGCTGGATCCCAAAGTGTACAGCCTATCAAAGGAAAAAAAAGCACTACCAGTTACATGCCGTAGCATGACTGGTAACTGATGCAAATGGTCTTGAATGCTTATGGATCAGCATGGTACACAGCAATGGGCATGGTAACAATGTGCAAGGTCTACTACGGCAAACCATGTAAAACAAACAAGGAATAAATTGTTTAATCTCATATCATGGAAATTTGTGTAATTGCAGACAGGTACAGCTGTAATCTGAACATAGGGCTGTGCAGTCGTGGGTGCTGGCATCATATTGCCATTTGGCTCGAGGTAGTGCTTGTAGACAGAAAGGTCTCAGCTTGTTTGGTGGTTCTGCGAAACCTGTATCTGGTATTAGCACTGAGCCAAATTCAGGGCATCCCATGCTGCCAATACTTAAAATTACTTAAATTTAAAGATATAACTGTTTGTTTGTTTGTTTGAAGGTAAAAGCAAACGTACTCCATAGGTGAATAGCCTTGTATCACAGAGAGACAAGTAATTGACCTGCGGGAGCTGGACTTCCATAGTTACTCGGGGATCATGATCTGATTGCAGTTAGTATGAGCAAGCAGAAGTCTGATATATTCAGTATTACAACTNAAAAAAAAAAAAAAAAAATTTCCTGGCACTGAAGAAAACCGTTTGTAACGTTTAAGGGAAATTTCAAAATTTGAGGAATATTTCAAAACCGGTTTCCAGATAGCAAAAAGTAATCAGTGATATAAAAGGACTGCTGTGGTTAAAAGCCTCCGCGTCAGACCGCGAAGCCACAGCGAGCCCGGCCGGGGCCGGCCGGATCCCCGCTCCCGGCACCGCCTCCCGCACTGCGGGGAAGCCCTCGTCGCCGCGCACGCGCACTGCATCCGCACTGCGTCGCCCGTGCCTCCTGGCCCGGAGCCAGGGGAGCCC
>VZTM01015172.1:0-18625 GCA_013400555.1 Jacana jacana | reverse complement strand
GGGCGGGCAGGGAGTCCCGGTGCGCCGCGGGGGCTCCGCGTTGCAGCGGCGCCGCTCTCCCGGCGGCAGTGCGGGGGGATTCTCCCGCCTGCGTCAGCGGCTCTGGGCCGCCTGCCGCTGGAGAGCTGCCAGCGGCTCTGCGATATGTTACGCTCAATTATTAATTAACCAGAAGGAAGGATCTGGGGCTGCGCTGTGTGGGGATGGCTCGCTAAGCACTGGCAGCAGCTGCAGTGGCTGCTAGAAGTAATCGCTGTTCCTCTCTTTTCAGACACTTTTCCCGAGATTTCTCTGAACAACGAGAAAACCCTGCCAGAAACCAGCTATCCCAACCAAACGACGCGACTGCCACCAATAACTTACACAGGGCGCTTCTCCCTCGAGCCAGCCCCCAATAGTGGCAATACCTTATGGCCAGAGCCCCTCTTCAGCCTTGTCAGTGGGCTGGTGGGCATGGCTAATGCACCTCCCACCTCTACACCTTCTTCGTCGTCACCGTCCTCTTCCTCGCAGAGCCCCACTCTGAGCTGCTCTGTCCAAGCCACCCAAGCCAGTGAGAACAGTCCAATTTATTCAGCTGCACCAACTTTTCCCAACTCCAACTCTGACATTTTCCCTGAACCACAGACGCAATCCTTTCCCAACCCTGCTGGAGCCCCTATCCAATATCCACCTCCAGCTTATCCAACTGCTAAAACCAACTTTCAGGTGCCAATGATCCCGGATTACCTGTTCCCTCAGCAACAGGGTGAGCTCAGTCTTGTTCCAGCTGATCAGAAGCCCTTCCCTGCCCTCGAGACCAGAGCACAGCAGCCTTCCCTCACACCACTGTCAACTATTAAGGCGTTTGCTACTCAGACTGGCTCCCAGGAGCTGAAGACTCTCAACACTAACTATCAGTCCCAGCTGATCAAGCCCAGCAGGATGAGGAAATACCCAAACCGTCCCAGCAAGACCCCTCCTCATGAACGACCCTATGCCTGCCCAGTGGAGTCCTGTGACCGGAGGTTTTCACGGTCCGATGAGCTAACACGGCACATTCGCATCCACACGGGACAGAAACCTTTCCAGTGCCGCATTTGCATGAGGAACTTCAGCAGGAGCGACCACTTGACTACGCACATCCGTACACACACAGGAGAGAAGCCATTTGCCTGTGACATTTGTGGCAGAAAGTTTGCCAGAAGCGATGAGAGGAAGAGACACACTAAAATCCACCTTAGGCAGAAGGACAAGAAAGCGGAGAAGGCAGCTCCAGTCTCAACTGCTTCCTCCATTCCTGCCTATTCATCTTCTGTCACAACATCCTACCCTTCCTCCGTCACCACCACTTACCCCTCGCCAGTGCGCACAGTGTATTCCTCCCCTGCTTCTTCTTCCTATCCCTCTCCTGCGCACACCACGTTCCCATCTCCCTCTATAGCAACCACTTACCCCTCTGGAACCGCCACTTTTCAGACCCAAGTGGCCACCTCCTTCTCATCTCCAGGGGTCACCAACAATTTCAGCTCACAGGTGACCTCAGCACTTTCAGACATGACATCGGCCTTTTCTCCAAGGACAATTGAGATTTGCTGAGATTACCTTCTGGAACAGGAGAACTCAACTTTTCGATTGGTCGTATCAGACACGGAGTCTCCAATTAGTCCCCCAACACCATATATTGCAAGGCTATTTAACTTTTCTTTAAACTTCAGCTGCCTGAAACAACTGCCGTTTTAAGTTTTACACTTCTGTTGAATGACTTAATTTGCATGGACTGTGGATATAAGTTCAGTATAACTTTCCCCGTAAACAGTAGTCTTTTATTAGGAAGAAAGGACTTTTGATTAAGTATGTAGCTGATGTAAATTGTACATGTGCCATGGTTTTGCTTTCCTTTAGGTACTATTGATGTGAAAAATCTTTGCGTATCCACATTGTATTATTTGGAGTTTGCAGGGCCATATTTTGTAAATGTTAATTCTGATTCAGTGACAATGCTGTAATGAGTTTCAAACTTCTTTGGGAACAGCACTTACTGTATTTGAGCATGTTAGAGTGATGCTATGTAAATGTCAACTGATGAGACACTCACATGTGGCAGAAGTTTTGTTTTTAAAGTTATAAGTCTTGGTGCCTTTTTGTGAAGCCTTGCCGACATCATGCATTTGTGTGAATGGATGCTTTGCATCTTGCCTTAAAGTGAAAGGGATGTTACTCAAAGAATGTAGGGGAGAGCAGGGAATGGGTGGGGAGCATGAGAAAGCCCTGGGGGATGGAATGTAAGCAAAAAAACCCGAAAAAACAACAAAACCAAACCCCACACCTCTCAAAGTCTATTTTTGTTACAAAAATGTAAATTTATATATATATATATATTCAGGAGTTGGAATGTTGTAGTTACCTACTGAGTAGGCAGCAATTTTTGTATGTTATGAACATGCGGTTCATTATTTTGTGGTTTATTTTTACTTTGTAACTGTGTTTGTTAAAATGAAAGTGACTGTTTGGCTTCTAAACACATTGAATGCGCTTTCCTGCCGATGGGATATTTGGTGTACAATACCCTTCAGAAAAAAAATAAATAAAATGTCAAATCGTGTGGAATTCTACATTTTCCTTTAAGATGCTACATAGGAAGACTGTGCTGCAGTAACCCTGACTCCTTGAGTGGCTGGAAAGTAACAAGTGCTGCTCGTCTCCTGGAGAAACACCAGTTTAAAGAAAGGAGGGGAGACCAGTCACTCCTAAGTCCAGTTCCTCACAAAGGCATGGATGGAGCGCATGTGTCCCTGCATTACGTGTATCACCTGCTCTTTTGAAGTAGTCACGATTCCTGTTTTCTGGCTTCTCCAGAAATATGTAAGCTAATCTTAAGAAGAAAGACAACCTCCTCAGTGCTGAAAATGAAGTTTGAAAACTAGAATCTCAACTGTGTGTTCATAAGTAGTCAAAAATCTTACTGGATGGCTAGATAATAAAGCAGTTTCTAGGCTGGAAATACAGTAAGGTCAACCCAAAAGGCTGGTTGATGGAAGGTAGCCCTGCTCAGCTGGGGGCTGTCACAAGTTCCTCCTTGACGCATCACAGGGGACATAAGTGTGTAGACCTGATGGTCTTGAGTACAGATGTGTCACCATTTATAGGAGGAAAGCACTTTCTTGTGTGGTGGTTCAAAATAGATTTCAAGGGGTATGTGAACTCTCTGCAGAGCAAAGTCAATGAGTCTGCATCTACAAGAATTGGTGGTGCAGCTACAGAGGAGGGTTCTGGTGCCAGTTGTTTCAGGCAGGATTTCTGCAACTCACTAACATTTAGGCTTGTGTGGAGCTGGGATGCAGATATAGGCCTTGGTGAATGCACCTGGCACAGTGCAAACTGACAAGCAGTCTCTGTCAGGCACAGCATGCCCTACTGCTTGCCCATATCAATCCCACTGGCTAGGAAGGGGAATTGGCTGAAGTCCCTGGTCTACTCCTTCTTCTTGGAGACGCATCCCACTCCTAGCAAATGGCAGCAATTCCATAAGATACCTAAGAATTGAGCAGCTGGTAAATCCCAGTCTGTCCTCAGTGGGTTGGGACAAGCTGTGGGGAAAGGCCTGTACTGCATTGTCTCTGCTGGTTAGTGCTGCAGTGCCAGGTGCAGTAACGGTGCCTTCACAGCTGGCCCCAAGGGGCCTTTTCAGAGAAAAGCATCAGCTCTTTTCAACCCCAGGGTCTCTGACCGAGGCAAATCGACTGGGCAAGCTGAATACTTGGCTTCACCCGGTCTAAAAGCATGCAACCCATGTCAGAAGCCACTGAAAGCCACTCTTATGGGAGACAAAACAATGAAGAAGGACCTTCTAATGTGATGCTTCAAAGAACTAAGCAAATAACACTATGTGAAGCTAACCACATCACCCCCCCCCACCCCCCCCCACCCCAGTACCTAAAGCCAACTGCAAAATAAACAGAAAACATTGACGTTATGCTTTCCGTGAGATCTTCCCATTTGCTGTGTGTCTGAAGAAGATAGAATTTCTGATTCCGAAGAAGTTTTCTCCCAGTCTAACTGGGCAGATCAGCCAGTCTCTGGGAGGCTGTTCCAGGAAAAGCAGGTTTCCGAACCGGCCGAGGAAACCCCTCGCCTTCCGCACGGGACACGCCGCGAAGGGGATGGACGCTGGGGCGAGGGGAAGGCAGCAAAACCCACTCGGTTCTTCCAGCGCTGCCAAAAGACCTCTCCGCCATCACTGACCCTCAGCTGCTTGCGAGCCTCACCCCCCACAGGGGGCGGGCCCCCCAGACGGCCGAGGGCGAGCGGAAACGTCGCTCCCGCGGCGGCCGGAACCGACCATATTTGGCGTTTCCTCCGCGCCTTGTATGGCACTTCCGAGGTCCAAAAAAGGCATTTCCTGCTCACGGCCTGCTGAGAGCCTGTCGCGGAGATGACCCCCTCCTTCACCAGGCCGCCCCAGCTGCTGCGGGCGAGAGAAGGCCGTGCCCAGGCCAGGGTGAGCGGTCGGCGAAGGACGGGCAGTTCTGAGCCTTTCCTCGCCATTGCTGCGGGTTCTGCCGTAGGGGCTGAGTCGCGGCTCCGAAATAGGTAGGATGCAGCTCTACGGAGAGAGCGTTCTTTTGCCCGGGCTTTTCCTCAGTGGAGCCTTCCCGCAGGCTGCTGCGCACCCGCGGAAGTGTCCCCAGGTGGCTGTTCTGTGCTTCGATTACGCTAGAAACACTGGTTCTTCGTTTTTCTTTCCCTTTAGAAATAAAGAGAGAAAGATTAGATCGGGCACGTGTGGCCCGTTGCATTGTTTGCAGCGGTGATGAACAGGAGCTGTAATTAGTCTGCCGTTGGTCTGGGCCGCGTTCCCCGCAGGGCTGAAGGGCGGCTGGGCGCAGGCAGGGCCGTCTCCAGCACGGAGCTCCAAGCAGTGGGGAGGCGAGTGATCCTTCTGCTGGCAGGGAGCTCGGCCCCTTCCCTCGGGAACGAGATCCGTGCAGGGTGTCCTATGTGCATGGAGGGTCCATCTCTGCCCTGCTCCCGGGTCCCCCAGCTTGTCCCTGTTGGCTGGGTGTGACAAACAGGATCATTTCTCTGCTCTTCTTTTCCCAGGGTCACATTCTGCGGCATGGAAGGAAAATCCTGAACAGCTGATTCTGCTTGTTGCTCAGGTAAAAACATGTATTTTTTCAAGGAGGCAGCTGAGAAGTACAGCTGGGTTGTTGTACCCTTTAAAAAAATATTCCGATCGAGGCATGTAGGGTGAGGAAATCTTAGCTCTACGTAGGCTCAAGAAAATGCCGGGAGGCATCTGTGTCTGTCAGTTGCATGTACCTGGGAAAGTGGTTCTAGCGCAACTAAAGCTGCGAGTGAGTCAAAACCAGGCAAGATTGTCTAAAAAATACCAAAGATGTAGCGGTCAGTATGAACAGCTGTACCAAAGATGATGCCCAATAGTTTTTCCTCTACTCAGCATCATTCTAAAGTTTGTTTGTTTTTTTTTTTTTTTTTTTTCCTCGGCAGAACGTCAGCCATTCCTCCGGGGTCACCCTTTCTTCTGTTGGTGCAGAACAGGACAGATGGAAAGGATCTGGAGTGCTCTGCAAGTACTAAGTATGTGTCCGATATGTGTCTGCATTTTTCCTAAGGTCCTTGTAGTGCGGACTGCGAAGTTAATGTGAAGGATGCGACAGCTCTCCTTCTACAGTTTTCTATGAAATATTTTAACAAAATGCTAAAAATAAAATAAGGTCTGTTCTGGAGCTTGTTATGCCTGTGCAAAGCTTACCTCCCTCTGTTTTCTCTTCCTGAAGGCATAGTCTTATATTGCGGTGTACTATCTATTAAATGATACTGTGAAAATAATTTTGTACTTAAGGAAGGAAAAAACCTGTTTGTAAGAGTTCAGGTGTTCAAAGGAAGCAGACTTTGTTTTCATGACAAAAGCTTTATGCTTTTTTAGTCAATAAATTTTAAATAGATCTTATGGTAGTATTCCAAAACCTTACTGAGATATGGGCATCTGTCCTAAAAGCAATCAAGGTCAAAGAGGCACGGAGAAAAAGAGACAAACCAGTGTCACTTCTGTGTGTTTTCCAGGCTTTGCCATGATGCATCAGCAGTCTCGTAACTAGTGATGGCATGTCCTGATGTGGCTTTGTTGAGTTGTGGCTTCCAATAACGTCCTTTTTCGGTAACATACAGCGTGTCATTTTGACGTCAGTTAGAAAGAGATTTTCTAAAATGGAAAAGTTTTGCATTCAAAGGAGTTGCATATTATGAACTTGCCACCAGAGCAGATCTTCAGAGATGATATACCCATCAGTAGAAGTCATCATCAACAAGAGTTTGCAATCTCTTTGCATTTCTTTGCCAGTATTTGGGTTCTCAGTTGTAACAGTCAAGGTAACATAAAACTGTGTTCCTCTGTGTGTTCATCACGGCCAAAACTGTTCACCAGTCTGCCAGTCCTTTTTGGTAGTCTCATGGGTGGTGGTGGCACTGGGGATTTGATTTCCACCCCCTTCTCACACTCCCTCAAAAGCCTCCGAAACCTTTGGTGGTTTTTTTTTTGTGTGTGTGTGTTTTTTTTTGTTTTGTTTTGTTTTGTTTTGTTTTGTTTTTTGTCTTGCTGATTTTTGTATGCTAAATGAAACTTCTTTAAAAAAAAAAAAAAAGGTGAAAGGTATAAATTACAAGCTGACTTGCAGTGTTTAAAGGGCAACTGCCAAATAGCTGTAGCATACCATTTATTAGGTGTACTTAAGCAGTTAGGTCCTTACTGTGCATATTTTAAAAAAGAGGTGACTGCATGTGACAGGGTTTTTTTTTCCTGCCGTTTAGATGCAGTGCTCTGAGGTACTTAATGTCTGTCTGACTTTCAGTGGCATGTTTTCCTGGCAGCCCAACAGCATCTCTCTTGGGCAGTACAGCTGGCTAGGTGTCCCTCCTCATCCTGTAGCTGCGGCTGTGGGTCCATCACCATTGATTCTGTTTCTTTTTTCTTTATTATTTTGAACTATAATTGAGAACTTTTGTTTTCCAGCTGTCTCCGTGTGTGTGTGTCTCATGCTGCTTTGATAGATGCTGCAGTCCATGTTTGCAGCCAGCGGTGGAGCTGCCTGAGGGGAGGGGGCCAGCCCTGGATCTGGTTCTTTTGTGCATTTTTTTTGGGGTGCATAATAAACAGTGTGTGTCTGGGTGGGAGATGATGTCATTTGGGGCACCCTAAAGTCACCAGGAGAGCAATGATGTGGCAAAGGAGGAGGTGAGTGGGGGATGTGGGTGCTACAAGGGGTTACCCCCAAAAGAGGCAGATCACAGCCCCAAAATGTCTGAAAAATGGGGGGGTGGGGAATGGTTAAAAAAAAGTTTAATATGGGTGTGAGGCATTGAAATGGAGAACAAACTCTCATTTTCATATATATTGACAAATAATGAGTTTATGTGTGTAAAAGGAGTTAAAAACTTGTATCTCTAAGCATTCTATGATTTCATCTTCTATAAAGGAGTTAAGAATAGGAAAAGATTTTGTAAAATCTCTTTTATAAAGAGATGTTAAAGAGCCAAAATGTCTAAACAGTGCAATTAGATGTTCTATATAATAAGTGCTAATATGTAAGTCGAAGTAATTTGTTAACAGATATTCTATAGAAGTGTAAATAGATAATATGTATTTTCTAAATGTGTGTATATATGTGTAAATAGATACAGTAAGTGTAAATGTCTATGCTATACAGGGTTTCTAAAATACAAAGAAAGCTTATTTTCGAAAGAATATAGAAACTCGATCTCCCCCTCCCCCCGCCAATCCATCTTGAAGACATAAAAGCGCTCTCAAAAGCTGCCCCTTTCCCCTTCTGCTTTTTCCTTTCCCCCTCCCAGTCTGGGGCCATGGCCCCCACATGGGGACTTTCCCCCACGGGGCCGTACATACTGAGCTGCCGCCACGGCACAAAAATACCCCAAACCCCCGATTCTGGGTCTGCGCCCAGATTAGGGAAAGCCCCCTAATATAGGGGGAAAAAAGTTCCCAGTTCGGGGCTCCCGAGAAAGCTAACCACACCCGTATTTGTGCAGCTGGAAAGAAGAAAACCCTATTTTCATGCAGGAAAGCAGAAAACACAGATGTTTATGTTGCGTCCGCCTCCTGGTCCCCGGCGGACTCGCTGCTATCGCCCACTGGGCCCTGATGCCACGCGCAGAGCTATGCAGCGTCCCTGGGGCTGGTTTGCGGGGTGAAAACCCCTATTCCGCAGGCTCTTGTTGCAGAGGCGATGGCTATCGCTGCCTGGGCTATGAGTGGGGACAGGGCAGAGCGACGGAAGTCCTGCACGCCGGTAAGCGTTTACGGTTCCAGGGTGGAATAAATCGGGCTGAGAGCGATCATCACTCACCACCGTAATGAGGCTCGGAGGGGAATAATTAAGGGTATGCTGCCGCCCGGCGGCAGGTGAGGAGCCGCGCATTTTCAGCTGTCCCGCATCCCGGCCCCTTTCGGCCCCGCCCCACCTCCGCCGCGCAGGGGCTGGCCCAGAGGCAGCCGCAGCGGCTGGTGCCCCCGAGCTGCAGAAACGTCGCCCACCCACGAAGTGCCAGACCCCAGGGAGCGCTGCGGGGGGCGCCGGCCGCGCAGCGGGTTTATTTTGTGCTGTTGAACGCAAATCTATCGAGTGCTTAAGGAAAAAAAGCTGGGTAGGGTTCAATTTTCTGCGATCAGGTCCGGCCCCGTTGCCACAGACACTGCCCGGCCACCCGCCTCGGGGCGTCTTCACCATGGCAACGGATGACAACGGCCCCCGGACACAAGGACGGGCGGGTGGGCCAATCACAGCGCGGGCGCCGTACTTCAATTGGTTGTATCGCCTTTCTGGGGTGGGGTGCAGTGAGGATTGACAGCTGCTTCGGAACAATGGAGTGGGACTTCCCAAGTAGGGGGGCGGGCGGTGCGGTGGTGGCCAATGAACGCTCGGCATGGGTGGGGCAGGGAGCTCCGGAAGCGGAGGGGCTCGAGGAAAATGGCCAGCAAGAAATCGCAACTTTCGCGGCTTGGGGGGAAAGCAGGGCCCAGCGGACGGGTCCTCGACCGGGTCGGATCCGCAGGGCGCCGCGGACGTCGTCAGGCAGCCGGACCGCGTCCAAGTGAGTGGGGGGGCTGAGGGCGGCCGGAGGGAGGCTCAGGGAACGGGGGGACCGAGGCGGGGTATTGTAGGAGGAGTATATATGGGCTCGGTTCCCCGTGAGGTCCCATCGGCTTGGGGGAATTGGAGTGCAGTGCTGGTGATGCTGGAGAAATAAAGCCTGGAACGGTTATGATAAAGCAGTGCCCAGGCTGTACTGGTGCTGCCCCGTTGAGAGGTGGAGCTGGGCTCTCTGTAGTTGTGTCTGTGCGTAACTACCTGTGGGGTCCTGGGGGTGCCAGGCTGTGGGGAGGCTGCGCTCCCCCCACCCCTCAGCATCGCCCAGGGGGGCCACAGAGGGGATGCTCCGGTTTGGGGCCCGACACGGAGGTGAGGCCTTCTGCTTCTGGGGCCTGGGGCTGGCAAATATGCTTGCGTGGCTCGTTTTGGGTATCAGAAACAGAGGAGGTTGTGTAGCTGTGGGTTTAGGAACAGGGGTCAAGCCTGGCAGTTTTGGGAATTGAAAACAGGCTTAGCAGCTGGGTCTCGAGGCTCAAAAAAGCACATGAAGTGACTTGTTTTGGGAGCCAAGAGCAGATGCTAGTTTGGCTGGTTTTGGGGGATGGGGGGGCAGAAGGACATTTGGGACTGCAGCGGGTGGGTAAGGTGTGTGAAGCCTCCTTGGAGGTGAGGGGTCTGGTCCAGTTGGACCTCAAAGTTTGGGAGGCTTGCACACACCCAGCTGAACTCAATGCCTGAGGTGGTCTGTAGGAGAATAAGGTGCTTTTCAGACCCCATATGTCCTCTTTGAGTCCAGCTCTTATTTGTGCAGTGTGTAGGATAGCTATCAAGCAGTCATACAAAATAGTTCATATCATAGTTCAATAGTCATGAATAGTTCATATAGTTCATATGAATACATATTCATATTGTACGTGTTCATATTCATGACACGTGCAGCTGTCATGTTTGCTCATTGTACTCAAGATGTGATGGTGATTGACGTCCTCATCAAAACCCCAGAATGTTGTGATCAGCTGGAGCTTCTAGGGGGAAGGAGATTAAATTGACTGGAGTTTCCATGTAGGGTGGGAGCATGCATTAGCCAGAGGCAAGACTCCCAGCTGTGATAATGAGCAGGAAGTATAATTAGCTGAGGTGTCTTCTGGCTAGAGCACCTGCCTGTCCATCTGGGCTGCACTACCTGCAGGGCTGAAGGGTGGTTGGGCCCAGGCAGGGCTGTCCCTGAGGTAGGGTGGGTGTCTCTTATCTGGTCCCCTGTTGGCTGAGTGTGACAAATAGGGTAATTTCCTGCCTCTTCTTTTCTCGGGATCATCTTCTGCAGCATGTGAGGAAAATCCTGCGGGGCTGATTCCACTTGTTGCTCAGGTAACTGTACACGTGGGGCTGGGGGAGTGGGGAGAAACACTTGTGAATTTGGGGATGCTACGGATACTCCATGTCAAACCTGCAGAAAAGGCAAATTTGCAGCCAGTGTGGAAAAACTGATGAGGAATTGCAGTTAACGGAGAGTGCCTCCTGCCTGAATTGGACCCTTGGTAGTTAGGAATGTCATCTTTGGTGTAAAAGAACAGGCTTTCATCTAGGATTAATTAAGATCTGCCTATTGCCTTCTTTGGGCTCAAGTGTTTCTCTTCTGTTTGTTCGTACTAATATGGACAACTTGGAAGCAGCCAAGCTAACTTTTTATACATAACTACGTTTTTCTTAGTATGTGGTGTCAATACAATTGATTTTTGAGCATCTAGATGCCAGTAGAAATATAATGAATGAAACATGATGAAAACTGATGTATCACTTGATTTTATTTTTTTTTTAAATTTTTATTAAAGCGTTGGTGGCACGTTTGACTGTGGCTCAGTCCGTATTGCTCCATGGAGCCCTCAGTCTAGAACTTTTACGTAAAAAAATGTTTTTTTTTTCCTGAAAAGGACTACTCTTTCATAGGATCGAGGTATAGACTTGGAGGGTCTTGTAAGAACAAGATCAGAATTAAAGCCAAATTTCACCGAATGTTGCTCTAGTTGGTCTTCATTTCATTCATGCCCCCACAGTTCCCTTAGTGGTGGGAGCTCTGAATCATAATTTTTTTTTTCAGTCTCTACCATGTTTTCTTTTTTTCCCCAGGGAGAGGCCAGCTTTAAAAGTTAATTAGTTTCCTCCCAACTGTGCCAGTGAATGAAGGTGAGTTAAATGATTATTAAAACCTAAAAGTGATACTCCTGTTTGATTTGGACTGTTTCTAGATGCCCATTCCTCACGTTAAAATGTCCCTGGGACACAGATTGCCTGCACTTTGTGCTCTGACAAGACAATATGCTGAGACAGGGATAAGCTCCTGAAGACAAAAATGATACAAGGTCCTGGGGATTTTGTCTCTTTGTTTTGTGGGGGTGTGTGGTTTCTAAAACAGGGTGCGATGTTGACTGCAGATTGGTAGCCTGCAGAGCTCTTCTGCTGCCTGACCATGCCTTTTTCATTTCACTCCTCTTTCATGGCTACAACTTTCAGTTGGATAATTTTAGCAGAGCAATTAAGTGACTTGCCTGTGTAAAAGCGTCGGTAGTACCAGGAAGGTAAGTGCCTGAGCCGCTAGTGAATAACTTGGTTACAAGTCGAGTTTCTAAAGGAAGAACAGCAGCAGCAGCAGGAAGCAAATTGAAGTTCCCCAAAAATTGTGTGTGTCAAAAGCATCAGAGTTCAATTGCCTAATGTTGTTTGGCAGTATGGCCCATGTGACTGGTTTTGGTGAACCTAAATTTTAGGAAATTCAGGGTTGTGTGTGGCAAAAGAAGTCTCTCAGTCTGTGTCCCGCTCCGTAAACGTCTGGCGGCAGGGCGGTTGGTTCCCTGCTCTCAAGGAAAGAAGCGTGGAATGATTTTGTACAAGCTGATATCCCACAACCGGAAACAGATGGGATCACAACATCAGCAATGTTTCTCTGGTGGCAAAAGTTAGCGTTTAGGCAGAAAAGCCGACCACCCCCAGCCCCACCACCCATTCCCAGCCCCTAGTCTGTCCCGTCTGCCACCTCAGTGCAAGATGTAACCTGGCAGCAAAAGCAATAGACTTGGCAAGTATTGCCTCAGAGGTACAAACTCAGTCCCTCCGTCTGCCACCTAATAAGAGCAGCTGATTTATTGGTGTGCTTGGGTACCGTTTTCCTTCCCTGTCGCAGGCTGACTTGTGGTGCTTTGTACTCTAGTGCTACAAACGTGTGCTCTGGATCCATCTCTGCAAAATCAATGTGGAAACGCTTAGATTTGGTTAGCCTCTCCTGTGACTGACTCCCCTGCCTTTTATATTACGGGAAAATGAATAGCCGCAGATCTGTAGACCACTTTTTTCAGTGGTGCATCAAGGCCAGCGGCTGTGTTCTAGAAGAATTCTGTGCTCAGTGACTACTAACGTCTCATTGCTATCTTTTCTAAGTAGGTAATGGCTATATGGCAGGGAACGTTACAAAATTGACTGATGGTGGACTGTTTCTTCCCTGGACACCAGAAATGCTGCTTTGACTTGGAAAACCAGTTGGTTCAATGTAATTGATGAAGCAGGCAGCACAGAACGTAGCATTCAGCGTTCTCCAGGACGGAAGGCATCAAATGGAACAACATGCTGGTGGTGCCTGGCTAGATGAGGGGTTGAATTGCTTGATGGGAGGAACAGGACACCTGATCCAAAGCACTAGTGTAGAGGTACATTTATTCCTTTTGCTATAGATGTTTATTGCATGCCTCTGTAAATCAGTCTGTACTACACCCTGCAAGCCTAAAGGAACGTCTTTAGCTTTGTCAACCCCAGCAGAAGCGGTCTCTTGAGTGACAGGGTGGAACGTGGGAAAGTAAGGGAAGATGGGTGAGGAGGACTGTAAACACGCTCATGTGACTGGCATATGGGGTGCTGGAAAACACATAGATCGCGCCAAGTGTTGTTTAGTTTTGTGTGCTCGACCAGTAGAACATCTGCACTTAGATAACATAGGCCTGCGGTGGACTCGGGGGCACCTTATGGAACACACCCGAGATCCTTGTCCCGCTGTTGAAGAGCGGAAAGCTCTGCCTGCTGGAATGCATGAAAGCCAGGCCAGAACAGCAAGCGTGAGCGCTCTCACTCCCTTGCTCACAAGGGCTCTCTTGCTAACGAAGACTCTCTCGCCCTGCAGTACCTGCGTCCCTTGCTTGTCTGCCTCTGCCTGGGTGCTGCTTCAGAGATTCCCTGATCCATGAGGTATTGAGATTAAATTTGTGCTTTGCCTTTAATCTGTGTGTTTGTGGTTGTTCCTGCGTCCTGCCTGCACCAGCTCACACGCTTTCTGTCCCGTTCTTTGCCCAGTCTCTCCTCTTCAGGGCTATCTCCCTCCCTGCCTCTCTCTTGCTTGCATTCATTGTCCCTCTTGTCCTTCCTCCTCCTGTTTTTTCTTCCCTCTTTTCCCTCTGTCCCTGCTGCCTTTGGGCAGTGAGCCATGTGGCCAACTCACTGCTGGGATTTCTGATGTCCTTGAACAAGTGTGACCCAGCAGCACCCGCCAGCTCTCACAAGAGAGGCTGATGTGGCGTGGGTATTGCCAGGGCAATGGCGACTGCTCCCACGCCCTCTGCCTAGAAAAAGCCTCAGGGAGGGCAGTGATGCGTAACTGCGCACCACGAGCAGGGAGGGGCCATCAGCGGGAGTGCATTGGTGTGTAATTTGCGTGGCAGGGTATGGGAGCTCTGCACCAACTTGCTCGGGAGACCAGCTCACCTATTGGCAGTCTGTGAGAAAACAAACGTACCATGGTCTCCACTAGACAGAGCTTGCTCCAAAAAGACTGTGGCAACCCAGATGGAGGGCCTATACAGAGACGTGTCTGTTCAAGTCTCCGTTTGCAGTGAGTGTCTGAGCCTGCTGCTGCTGGAGGAAGTCAGCAGGGAGACTGCCTGTTCTCAGGTGGAAGTTCTGCTCACCATGGTGGCTGAGCTCAAGGAGGAGGTGGAGAGACTAAGGAGCGTCAGGGCATGTGAGCAGGAGATTGATTGGTGGAGTAACTCCCTGGCGTGCCAGAGGGAAGGGCGCTGGGGGGATGGCCTCCAGAGTGTGGTGGAGTCCCTGTCCTGTTGCTGTTGGGCAGAGGTAGGGGACCAAAAAGACAAGGAGGGTTGGAAGCGAGTCCCAGCTCGGTGTTGAGGGCAACGCCCCTCCCTCCCTTGCTTCCCTAGGTGTCCCTCTATAATAGGTTTGAGGCCCTGGATCATGAAGGAGAGGTAGGTGAGGATGTGGTGGGAGACCCATCTGTGAGGTCAAATAGGAAGAGGCAGTTGACACCACGCCTCAAGACTGCCTCCGGTAAGAAAGAAAGAAGGGTAATTGTAGTAGGTGATTCCCTTCTGAGAGGAAGAGAGGGACCAATATGCGGAGTTGACCCTCATTATAGGGAAGTCTGCAGTCTACCCGGAGTCCAGATCACGGATATCACCAGGACACTCCCCAGCCTGATACACTCAACAGAATACTACCCGCTAGTGATTTTGCAGACAGACGGGGAGGAAGTTGCATCCCATAGTCTGAGGGGAATGAAGGGACTTCAAGGCCTTGGGACGGTGAAAGAGTCTGGGGCGCAAGTTATTTTCTCTTCCCTCCTTCCATATTCGGGTGAGGACATGGAACGGAATAGAAGGATCCGGTCCATAAATGCTCGGCTACAAGACTGGTGCTACAGGCAGGGCTTTGGGTTCTTTGATAATGGCTTGGTTTTATAAGACACCAGGCCTAACGGTAATACGTGGGAAAAGTTTATGTCACAGGGGCAAAAGGGTTCTGGGACAGGAATTAGCAGGGCTCATATGGAGAGCTTTAAAATAGACTCGAAGGGGGACGGGGCTGTAGCTGGGCTTGCACCAGTGGGGCAGCACTCTAATATTGATGAAGACCGGGAGGCCTTCTACCCCGCCTAGGGTGTAATAAGCATACTCAGCTCGCTCCCTGAAATGCCTGTACACCAATGCATGCAGCGTGGGGAATAAGCAGGAGGAGAAATCCTTGTTCGGTCAGGAGATTATGACCTGGTGGCAATTACAGAGACATGGTGGGACAGGTCACATGCCTGGAACGTGGTCATGGATGGCAAGGTGGTGGAGTTGCTCTTTACGTGAGAGAGCAACTACAACGTATTGAGTACTGTCCAGGGGCAGATGAGGAACAAGTTGAGAGTTTGTGGGTGAGAATGAAGGGGCAGGCTGGCATGAGTGATGCTTCTGTGTCTGTTATAGGCCACCAGATCAGGACAAGGAAGATGGTGAAGCCTTCTACAGGCAGCTGATAGCAGCCTCGCAATTATAGGCCCTGGTTATCGTGGGGGATTTTAACTGCCCTGATATTTGCTGGAACGCCTACGCAGCCATCCATCCACAGTCCAGGAGGTTCCTTCAGTGCATTGATGATGACTTCCTGATGCAAATGTTGGATGAGCCAACTAGGAGAGGAACGCTGCTGGATCTTATTCTCGCTAATAAGGAGGGTCTGGTTGAAGCGGTGAAGGTTGAGAGCAGCCTTGGTTGCAGCCGCCATGAAGTGGTGGAGTTCAGGATGTCACATGTCCAGAACAGAATACCAAATAGAATCGCAGCCCTGGACTTCAGCAGGGCCAACTTTGGCTTTTTCAAGCAATTGCTAGGGGAAATTCCATGGGACAGGGTACTTGAAGGTAAAATCAGGATAAAGGAGGAGTTTGCCTTGATTGATGAGGACTGGGTTAAGGACCAGCTAACCGATCTAGACATCCATAAATCCACGGATCCTGATGGGATGCAACCGCAGGTGCTGAGGGAGCTGCCGGAAGTCATTGCTAGGCAACTCTCCATCATCTTTGGCAAGCTGTGGGGAACGGGTGAGGTGCCTGAGGACTGGAGGAAAGCAAATGTCCCTCCAGTCTTCAAAAAGGGCAAGAAGGAGGACCCGGGTAACTATAGACCGATCAGCCTCACCTCCATCCGTGGAAAGGTGATGGAACAACTTATCCTTGGCACTGTTTCTAGGCATATCAAGGATATAAGAGGGTCATTACAGCAATTAATGGCAACTGTAGGATATTGGAGGAAGCGTGTGCCTGGATTTCTATAATTTCTCGTCTGTTATACTCACTTTTATGGAAAGGCAAATCCTGGGAGTGGAGTTCAGAATATAATTAGGCAGTAAGAACTCTAATCGAAGAACTAAAAACTTACCGGTCACTGGGACCAGTACACCCATCCCTGCCCCTATCATAGCCGAATGGGGAATGCCTATGAACGCAGAAACTTTAGCGTTACGGCAACATTTCAAACCTTCAGCCATTCTGTACACACCGCCCCTTACTGAGAAAACCCTAACAGAAAACGTTGGGTTTACAGATGCTTCCGCAAAAACAGTAAATGGCAATATAAAGCTGTTGCATTAGGTGTTATTACATATATAATTACAGATAAGTGTATGTATTATCATTATATCTAACATTACAGCCGGGACAGGCTGTGATGGTCAATTGACCAGTCACGGTCATCGTGCCTATGGCCCACCTGCCTGGGAAGCTACCGATAGCGGTGGTACCAAGCACAGAATTAGCGCACGATGGATTTTTCCTTCTTTTTAATGGGGCGACCTGTTTGGACTCTCCCCATGGAAACCGGTCTTTGTTTTCTCTTATAGCGCTACAGGACATCAAACAGAAATGTTGCGTTCGTGTTCATACTGTAGACCTCAACAACGCTGCTCCTAACCTGTGGTCAAGGAACTTCAGAACAGCCACAGTCTGAAGCTCATGTTAAATATACCGTGAGTGTGGGAATACACTCTAGGAAGGAAGATTTAAAACTTTCCACTGTGGTCACGCCTGATGTCAGCGCACGTGTTGCACGGGCACGACAAGGATTTATTAGTGGGAGTAACACCATCAAAGCCCGAGACGTTGGCCTCGATTCTGAACAGAACATTTTTCCTTTTGAAATACATCTTGATAAAACCCCTCAAACGTAGATAACGTTGCTGTAGATACAAGTAATCACTCACATGTTTGTGTACGTAACTTTATGAGAGTTAAGGGACGTAACTTCAGTTATTCAGCTCCTGCTATGTCTTACCAATGGCTACAATCTAATTGCACAGTGATTCGAGATTTGCTGCCTACCCACACTGGAATGAATCTTGCATCGGTGAAGAAACTTCTACAAAACAATGACCTGTGTGAGCTGCTAGAACGAATCCGAAACAACGGACACAAAACCCTAATCACCGTTCAGCACAATATAGAAGAGATATGCTGTGTCTTCGAAAGAATGAGGAAGGATGGAGACCACCATTATTGGGAAATTCTTCTCAGACGGTCACCAACAGCAACGGGGCCGGTCAATCGTACGCTTTACCCAGTTGTAATTTTGTTGATTCTACTTTTGATATGTTTGTCACTTACAGTTATGCTGTATATAAAGATCTGATACTTGACCGCACAAATAACCCAACTTCAAGCACCCAGAACATACAAATCGGCAAATAACATATGGCAGTGCTTTACTGTCTACTTGCTGTGAATCTCGGAGGCAAGAGGTGACCGCTCTGTGAAGGTAAGATGAACTGACTTATAGTCACGGGATGGAGCGTGGCAGTGCGCTCTCCCTGTTTTTCCCTCTCTTAACCCCCCCAGCCACTGCTCAGGCCGTGGCCACCGTGGCCATTGCAACCATTGAGTCACACGTGGACTTTCGGGGATGGCTGGCAACACAGGCAAAACACCATCTGGAGCGGGGACCTAGATATGTTGTTCCCTTGAGACTATGACTATAGGTCAATTATCTTACTCCATAAGGAGCGGACAGCCCAAGAGCCCCTTGAGCTCTCCGGTACGGCGGCAGGCTGCACGCCAGGCTCTCTTTTTGTGGGGGCGCTGGCTTAAGGTTCTATACCTCGAGGCTGAGAGATTCCTTGCCACAACAGATTTTTGGTAAGTCACTAATAGCACGAGAAACTTTGATATCTTAGTAAAGTGATATAAGGGATTGATTGCACATTTATATTGCTTTAGACATAAACCGTTGACCAAATCTGGCACTAGGACTGGATCCAGCCGCACCTAGACTCCTCTCCGACAAGGGGTTTAGAAAGCAAGGGGTTCCTTTCTGAAGCTCATGACTCAATGTGAGCGTCTCCCTGACAGCTCTATCTGACCCTGTCCTCTGTGCAGTAAATAACTGAGGGTACCTTGGCATCAAATCTCATAAAACACTGTCACATTCATTACTAACTTTATTAAATTGCTGTTTCACCTTAATGAATATTTCACTACTTCTCTCTTACAAGTGAAGTTAATCACCGCCCCTGTTACTTTTCAACCTTTATGTTTCTTGAACCCAGTTGGTTTTGAAATCATCTTGCTACCTTTCCCTCTCTTTGTTTCCTCAACCTGATTTTAATTTATCGCTAGTGTTTCTTGCACCCTGTCACTTCTCAGATTTTCTTCTTGCATCTTTCTCTGCCATTCTGCGTGCCCGTGTTTCAAATCCGGTGTA